>QANW01002427.1:379720-390508 GCA_003254865.1 Dryas drummondii | reverse complement strand
TGAAGCCCAACATGGAAGCCCAACATGCAAGCCCAAAGCCCAAGACTACCAGCCCATGCGCCAAGGAGGGACCCTAGCTAGGCTAGGCGTGAGCCACTTAAGCCCAAAGGAGGAAGCCCATGCCGCAAGGCCCTAGTCAGCTAACCCTAGCTGATGCCGCAAGGAACTAGGAGATGCAAACCCTAGCAGCCGCAAGGTTCTCTTCCTTGCCTCTCAAGGAAGGCTCCTCTATATAAGTCCCTCTGCCGAAATCACTCTTTCCCCCTCTTAGTTTTATTTTTCTGTTTTAGGGTTTTAGTTTCAACTTTTATTTTTTTGTAAGGTGAGCCGAATTCAGAGAGAGACTTAGAGAGAGGGTGGCGTGACAAGTGAGAGGGAAGGACCACCTGCTGCCGCAAGCCCTAGCTCACCTTGCCGTGAGTTCCTCCTGCTTGCTAGGTGCCTCCTTCTTCCTCTTTCCTTGCCGCAGCCCCCATGTGTTTGCACCTCTGATTTTTGCTTTCTTTTTCCTTCTAATTTCAGATTTATTGTTGGATATTGGTCTCTGAATTTATTTAATTTAAGTTTTTGAATTCAATTAGTTTATAGCTTTGGGTTTATTTAATGCATGTTTCAGATTCTAATTAGTGTATATTAGTCAATCTAGTTTAGTTGTGTTTCTGATTTTAATTCGTGCATGCGTTTAAACTTGTGTACTTTACGTTTCTAATTTCATTTAATTTATGCACTTTAAATTAGTTGTTTAGTTTATGTTTTTAAGTTTGTTTAGTTTGCATTTCTGATTTCCGTTAGCAAGCATGAATTGAGATTTTGTTTATTTGTTGCTGTTTTGTTTTTATTTGTTTTATTTAATTATGTAGGTTAGTTATTCTCTCTTGCATGTTAGTTGCAGGTTGATTAATGGATTTGCATGTTCTAACAAATCGTTTATCCGTCTCTTGGTCTGTTAGTTTGATGTTTGCACATATTAAATTTCCACTATCTATTAAAACCCCCGTCACTAGTTGTTTGCATACTTTGACTGGCCACCTTAGGGTAATTGCATCTAGTTTATCTATTAGGTTTAGTTGTGAAATAGTCAAAGACACTAAACCACAAGTAACAAGGGAATAAGGTATTATTCTTGGTAGTGGGGTTGGGCGACCTCTATAAGGAAATAGTCAAAGCTTATATGTTTTGCATGTTTGACGTTCTCATAAAACTTAATGACTCCTGCATGGGTAACAGCTGCCTTAGCTTGAACTAGGGAACATGTAGGTTAACTGGCTAAGGAAGGCCCAAGAAGCTCTTAGTTTATGCATTAGGAGAACAATGGCGAGAAAGTAACTAGCCAAACCTTTTTAGCTGTCAAACTTTAATATGTTGTGTTCAAATTAACTGTCATTAGCCTTGGATGGTTATTGCATGCTTATCTGATTTGAAACTGAAAACTTAACATTGCAAGATAGAATAAAGTGTTTGTGCGTGTGGTGATGTGTGTGTGTGTTCCATCTTTTCAAAACCCCCCATTTAGTTATTCTAGTGATTATTTGCATTGATTTATTGTATATTAACCATTCCCTGTGGGATCGACCTCGTGCTTGTACGCTTTGCTACTGATGCGATTCGTGCACTTGCGAGTAAACTAAGAATGAAATATTTGTTTATTTTATTCTAAGAAAACACAATCAACAGTATATAAGTTCACCAGAAGCCTAGATCATACAAGCATGCAATCATTTTCAGTCTAAACTATACCAGTATTGTAATCCACACAAAGATAGCTCAAACATGCTCAAAATGAGTTATATGTCAAAAGAATAATCAAAAGAACCAGTTTCATCAATTCGACCAAAGTATGCAAGATCAAAGCATTTGCAATTTAATCATAGTGGTGGAAAGGAACCTAAAAGACACAAAACCAAAAATATTTTTTTGGTATTTTTCAAAAATTTAAACGAAAATTTCAAAACCTAAACCTAAAACTCTTCCCCCAAACTTAAATGAAACATTGTCCTCAATGTTTCAAGCTAAGCATGTAATGAATCACTCAAGTTAGGAAGAAAGATACTCTAACGACCTAGAAACACACCACAACCAACAAAACAAACTAAAGGAAAGCACAAGGTTAAGAACTCCCTGATATCCATGCAAACAGCTATAGGGCAATGTTTCTTCTCTCCAAATATTGGGTTGCCTCCCAATCAGCGCTAAGTTTAGAGTCTTCAGCCAGACTTGGCAGTACATCATGCTAATGGAACCGGATCCTCCAAGACCATGTTCTCCTCCGTACGCTCCATATTAGCCTCCAAGTAATGCTTAAGCCGATGGCCATTCACCTTGAATGTATTCTTTGTCTTTGGATTGCAGACCTCTACTGCACCATGCGGGTAAACATTAGTAACAGTAAATGGACCATACCATCGAGAACGAAGTTTACCCGGAAAGAGTCTGAGGCAAGAATTGTAAAGTAAGACTTTTTGACCCACTTCGAAATGTTTCCTCAAAATGGCCTTGTCATGGTAGACCTTAGTCTTGTCTTTGTAAATCCTAGAACTCTCATAAGCCTCTTCCTGAGTTCTTCCAACTCACTCAATTGTAGCTTTCTATGGTCACCTGCCTCATTCATCTTAAAATTGAAATGTTTAATAGCCCAATATGCTTTATGCTCTAATTCAACAGGTAAATGACATGGCTTACCAAAAACCAACCTGTACGGGGACATACCAATGGGAGTCTTATACGCTGTACGATAAGCCCATAGAGCATCTAAGAAGCGATCTGACCAATCTTTCAGGGATGGGCTCACAGTCTTCTCCAAAATTTGCTTAATTTCCTTATTACAGATTTCAGCCTGTCCACTTGTCTGGGGGTGATAAGGTGTAGAAACCTTATGCTTGATACCATATTTGCTCAGCAAGGCCGCAAATAGCCTGTTGTTGAAGTGAGATCCTCCATCACTAATAATAGCTCTGGGAGCGCCAAATCTTGCTAAAACATGATCCTTAAGAAATCTGAGGACAACTCTAGAATCATTAGTCTTGGATGGAATTGCTTCCACCCATTTCTATACATAATCAACCGCAAGCAAAATATATAAATACCCCTTGGAAGAGGGAAAAGGACCCATGAAATCAATGCCCCATACATCAAAAATCTCAACAATAAGAATGGGGTTAAGAGGCATTTGATTTCGAGAAGAAATGTTACCCAACTTTTGGCACCTATCACAAGTGGTGCAGAATGTATAAGCATCCTTGAACAGACTAGGCCAGTAAAAACCACATTGCAACACTTTTAGAGCTGTCTTCTTTGCTCCCCCATGTCCTCCACATGCATCAGAATGACAAAAAGTTAGTATAGACTGAAACTCAGATTCTGGCACACACCTTCTGATGATCTGGTCGGGGCACCACTTAAATAGATATGGATCATCCCATATATAATACTTAGCCGTGCTGATGAGCTTCTCCTTTTGAGCTCTCTGTATGTCACCTGGAAGTTCTCCTGTTACAATATAATTAACAATATCAGAGTACCAAGGAACATAAACAGACAATGAGAACAACTGCTCATCTGGGAATCGCTCATTCAGAGGGAGGATGTCCTCCTCTGCAGTAGAACTGTGCACCAATCGGCTGAGGTGATCCGCCACCACATTCTCTGAGCCCTTCTTATCCTTGATCTCTAGGTCAAACTCTTGGAGCAACAAAATCCATCTAATCAGCCTGGGCTTCGCATCTTTCTTCTGTAGAAGGTACCTAAGCGCTGCATGATCAGAAAACACAATCACTTTAGTTCCAATCAGATATGACCTAAATTTTTCTAAAGCAAAAATAACAGCCAAAAGCTCCTTCTCTGTGGTAGAATAATTCAGCTGGGCATCGTTGAGAGTCTAACTGGCATAGTAGATAACATGTGGTATCTTGTTCACTCTCTGCCCTAACACAGCTCCCACAGCATAATCAGAAGCATCGCACATCAGCTCAAATGGCAAACTCCAATCAGGAGGCATAATGACTGGAGCTGATGTGAGAAGAGTCTTCAATCTATTAAATGCGGCTAGACATTCCTCATTGAATTCAAATGGCACCTCCTTGGCCAACAATCTACTCAAAGGCCGAGCTATCTAGGAAAAATCCTTAATGAACCGCCTGTAAAAACCTGCATGACCAAGAAACGATCTCACATCTTTAACTGTCAAAGGTGGTGGAAGATTACTTACCAGATCAACCTTGGCCTTATCCACCTCTATCCCTCTACTGGATATGACATGGCCATGAACAATACCCTGTTGTACCATAAAATGGCACTTTTCCCAATTCAAAACCAAATTGCATTCCTGGCATCTTTCTAAAACCAAAGCAAGATTATGGAGGCATTTATCATAAGAAGAACCAAATACACTAAAGTCATCCATAAATACCTCTATTATATTCTCCACCATATCGGAAAAAATGCTCATCATGCATCGCTGAAAAGTACCTGGAGCATTGCACAAGCCAAAGGGCATGCGCCTGTAGGCAAAAGTACCATAGGGACAGGTAAATGTCGTCTTCTCCTGGTCCTCTGGGGCTATAGCTATCTGGTTGTAGCCTGAATACCCGTCTAGAAAGCAATAATGGCTATGACCTGCAAGACGTTCCAACATCTGATCAATAAAAGGTAATGGAAAATGGTCTTTCCGAGTACCTGAGTTAAGTTTCCTGTAGTTTATGCAGACACGCCACCCTGTCTGTACTCGAGTTGGCACCAGCTCATTTGCATCATTTCTAACCACTGTAACACCAGACTTCTTAGGAACCACCTGCACCGGACTCACCCATTTGCTGTCTGATATTGGATAAATGATACCCACATCTAGCAACTTCAGCACCTCCTTCAGCACAACTTCCTTCATCACTGGGTTGAGTCTACGCTGAGCGTCTCTAGTCGGCTTGGCTCCATCCCCCAACAATATCCTGTGCATACACCTCGAGGGACTGATTCCCTTGATATCTGCAATACTCCACCCAATCGCTGTTTTGTGCTCTCTCAGCACCCGCAAAAATTTCTCCTCTTCCTCTGCATTGAGGTTGGAAGCAATGATCACAGGTAATGTGCTTCCCTCACCCAAATAAGCATACTTCAGATGCTCAGGCAAATCCTTCAACTCTAGCTTAGGTGCCTGCAACACAGAGGGTACAAGTTTTGTATCAGATACAGGTAAAGGCTCAAAAGCAGAAATATACATACCTGAACAGCAGGGTACAACCTCTAAGTGAGCCAAAATGCTCTCAACCTGCTCATCCTCTTGCACAGCCATAGGGCTATGAATCAAAGCCCTATCCAACGGATCACTGCTACAAGTCACATTAAACACCTGTTGACAAACCAAATCCATAACATCCACCCTAAAGCACTCATGCTCATCACTGGGTAGTTTGAGTGCCTCAAACACTCTGAACTCAATGGTCTGTCCCTGCACATTCATAGTCAGTGTANGGCACTTGCTTAATCGCATCAAGAAGGGGAATATTGATCTCCACCTTCCTGAATATCTCCATAACACCCTTCAGAGGGTCATCTTTCTTAGCCTTCTGCAACCTGCTAGGAAAAGGAACATGTATAAAAATCAACTTAGAAGGGTCAGATTGTACCTGAGGTAAGGAAAAACTTTTAGGAGCTATCACATGGTTGCCTGAAGGTGGCACAGAAGGGTCTAAGGTACCCTTAACAGGTTCGACTATGATCTCAGGTGCATCTTCTGACTCGACACCTTCCTCAACAACTGCTTCATCTTCTTTCCCAACTATCTTACCCCCTCTGAGTGTAATTGCATTCACCTGCTCATTGTTCTTGGGGTTAATGATCACTTGCCCTGGAAGTCTCACTGGCTCTCTTTGATTCAGTGCAGTAGCTAACTGGCCCATTTGTTGCTCAAGATTCGCAATGGCCCTATCAGTCTTTTGCATATGTGTCTCTGACTTCTGCATGAAAGACTGTGTGCTTTGAGCCATGGATGCAATCAAATCTTCCAAGGACTTCTTCTGAGGCTGTTGTTGTTGATAACCCTGATGTGCCTGATGTTGTGGAAATGAACCTTGAGGCTGTTGCTGATTCTGGTTATTACTCCACCTGAAATTGGGATGATTCCGCCACCCTGGATTGTAAGTAGGAGAAAATGGATCATTCCTGGGCCTCTGATTATATGAATTCAGCATGTTGGCCTGTTCTTGCACAAACTCAGGGAAGTCGGCACCATGAGGGCAAGAAATCGTTTCATGTCCAGGTGTAGCACAAATGGCGCAAACCTCCAATGATGGAGCTCTCTGATTAAGGGCAAGTATGGCATCCATTTTGCGTTCCAGCCGAGTGATCTGCGCATTAGATGCAAAATTATTAGAAGCATTAACCTCATTAACACCAGCGCACTTACCTCTAGTATCTGAATGCATTGTTTCTCTTGCCATCTCTTCATAGAGGTCAGAGGCCTCCTGGGCTGTCTTATTCCTGATAGAACCACCTGAAAAATTAATCACAGCATTCCTACTCGCAGGGGTTAGTCCTTTATAAAATATGCGCATTAATAAGTTTAAAGGAAGTCCATGATGTGGACATTGAAGTAGCAATGTATTAAAACGCTCCCAAGCCTCTGAGAATGACTCATCTTGTTGAGAAAACTGCATAATCTTATCTCTCAGCATATCCGTCTTTTGAGATGAAAAGAACTTTTCTAGGAACTTCTTCTCAATTTCATCCCAAGTCCTCAATGATCCAGGTTTCAAAGAATTCAGCCAAAACTTAGCTTTATCCTTCAAAGTATAAGGGAACACCCTCATCTTAAGTTGATTCTCATTCACACCTGTCAAAGGCAAAAAGCTCACAGCATTAAATATATCTTTAAGGTGAGTTAGCGGATCTTCACTAGGTAAACCATGAAAAGAGGGTAGCATATTAAAATGAGAGGATTTGAGCTCATAATTTCTTGCAGCAGGTGGCAAGGCAATGCTCGAAGGAGAAGCAGGGATGGTCGGGATGTCTAGATCCCCCATGTGTTCCACGTTTTCTATCTCGGCCATAACTTTTTCAAATTGGTGAGAGTTTGATGAAGATGTAGGAGACGGTGTAGGGGATGGCAAAGGTAAAAGTGCTGCTGCTCACACTTGCTCCGCCTTACTCCTTTCACAAAAGAATCTTATTCGGGCTAATCTCTCATCCAAATGAGTGTCGTCAATTGGCTTGGTAGGATCTGGCTGGGACATGCACAAGTACCTACAAAATAAGAAACAAACAAATTAGAACCACAATTAAACANTTGATGAAGATGTAGGAGACGGTGTAGGGGATGGCAAAGGTAGATGTCCTGCTGCTCACACTTGTTTTGCCTTACTCCTTTCACAAAACAATCTGATTTGAGCTAATCTCTCATCCAAATGAATGTCATTAATTGGCTCGTTAGGATCTGGTACATACATGCACAAGTACCTACAAAATAAGAAACAAACAAATTAGAACCACAATTAAACAATAAGAAAGGAAAGTAATTTTCGGATTTTTTTTTTTTAAAATCAATAAACTAAGTAATTAAATGAATATGAAAATCAGAAAATTGAAACAAGTTAAAAACGAAAAACTGAACACAATACTACAACTATGACTAACAACACATGAACAAAGACAAAGGGAAAAACAAATTAATAAAAAGAAAACAGCAAATACTCAAAAACACTAAAAGAACGCACTAAGATTGTCACAAAGATCAAAACTAGTACCCGGCAACGGCGCCAAAAACTGTTCGTTTTAAATTTAAATACTCGCAGTGCACGAATCTATATATAATATAGATGGCAAGCAAGGTCGATCCCACGAGGACTATTGTTGATCTTTAAATGATAATCCGAATGCTAAAAATAAACAAGAAAACAAGACACGAGTGGCTGCCCAAGTTCACGCCTAGGGCAGCTGCTCACTTGAAATAAAACACACTCACACACACACGAATGGGAGGGAGTTTGTATGACTTGAAAACAGCAAATTAAACCTAACTAAAACTAAGATGTGCGACTAGCAAAGAGTATGAAAACAGCAAGTTATCTTGTGAAAATAGATGGATGACGATACTAGGACTC
Source organism: Dryas drummondii (assembly GCA_003254865.1). Taxonomy (NCBI): domain Eukaryota; kingdom Viridiplantae; phylum Streptophyta; class Magnoliopsida; order Rosales; family Rosaceae; genus Dryas; species Dryas drummondii. The sequence goes on along the minus strand of QANW01002427.1, from coordinate 382,418 downwards.
TAGAACTCTACCACTAGACCTCATATTCAATGTCATGGTGTAATTTATGAAACCTTTAATTCCTATTGATGAATGCATTCGCATATTCACCTATGGTATAGCATGAAATGCATGATTCCCCAAATGTACAAACTAGTGCATGGCATTTACCCTAGTTTGGTACCCTAAATGCAACCTATGCATGGCATCTACCTAAGAATGCAGCAAGATCCATTAACACACAAATGAGATTATGAATGCAAATAAAACCCTAAGGCATGGCGTCTACCTTAAATGCTTTATTATTGATTTCACACAATTAGAATTCAGCCAATTACTAAATCCTAAGTTGTTTATCACTTGTATTAAGGGCTGATTGGTTGTCCTCACCTTAAATTGATTAAATTCTAGATGCAATAACCCAAGGTGATCAATCAAGGATTAAAAACACATAGGGAACAATGATAAAAGTGAAATCAAAATCATCAAATCATAGAATTAAACAAACAGCAACTACATCACCAATCCACTGAATATTTGGCCTAGGGCTGAATCCTAGGCCCTAGAAAACGTGATTAGTTCATGCTAGAAAACAAGAACAGCCACGTAATCATGTTTTTCATCTAACAATTACAAGAAAAGAAGAAGAAGAAGAGAAAACACCCCAAGGAGAGCTCACGCCTCCAGCAGCCTCCTCTCCCTCTTTTCTGATTTTTTCCAAGTGTCAACCCCCAAAATGAGAGAAAGAGATAAATATATAAGGGTGTGCGGCAGCTAGGGTTTTTCCAAGCTAGGGAGGTGCGGCTGCTAGGGTTTGGAGCAAAGAGAATATGCGGCAGCTAGGGTTTTGGGCTTAAGTGGTATGCACAAGGCCCAAAGGCTTCCCTCTCTCTTGCGCAAGGTGCAGCTTGCCCTTTTCTTCCATGTAGCTAATTTCCTCCCCTAGTGGGCCTCCAATAAATCAGGAATTAAAATGAAATAACTAGGGTAATCCCAAATCTGATTTTCAGAGCCCAATTAGGAAGGAAAGCCTTGCAAGGTGCGGCCAGCCCTTTTCTTCTAGCATACACGCCACTTCCTATGTGGTTTGGGCTGGGCTTTCATTTCTTCATGCTCTTGGACCCTCTCTTGATCTTGGCCTTCCCTTTAAACAGCAAATATTCATTTAAGCTCAAAATGGGCTGATTTGCATCTATTTAATTCCTATGGGCTTTCCACCTACAAAAGAGAAAAACACAAATAAATAACATAAAATATAGGGACTAAGTACTAAATACATGAAGATAGAGGGCCTAAAATGCAAACATTTAAGGACCCAACAGCGAGTTGCTGCGCACAGGGGCGGTGGGCTAGCGAGGGGAGGCACAGAGAAGGACGGCCGGCTCACGGGGGTCACATCGGTGATCTCGTGCCGCTGGGAAAATGGCCGGAGGCTATCCTCCGATGATGGTGTCGTGCGCACACAAAGGAAGAGAAAAAGAGGGTCTGCGGGGGGAAAGAGATAGAGTAGGCTCGGGGAGGAGGGGGGTCGGCGCCTGGGGATGTTCGCCGGGGCCAGGGGTGGCCGGTGATGGTGAGTGGGGTGGCTGGGTAGTGCGCGCAGGGGAAGAGTGCGGGAGTGGAGTGAGAGAGTGCCGGGGAGAGAGATAAAGGGAGGAGAGAGAATGTTCTAGATAATGCTAGAGAGAGAGATCCTTTTTGGAGTGAGTTAGTGTATATTTAATTGAATTTAATTGAATTAGTAATTGTGACATTGATGAGTATTCATTTTACGTTATTTTATGATACTAACTCTCTAACCTAGAGTGTTAGAACTCGATACTTTGGTGGCTGTTATCTTGTTTTTGTGTTTTTAGGTCTAATGAAGCAAAAATAGGAAATAGGAGCAAATGGAGCCGTTTTGGGACATTTCCTGGTCAAACTAGGAAACGAGCAGAAATACTAGTCAAATGAGGATTCCTAGTTACAAGAGGAAACATCAAGCCCAGAACCATCATTGTCAAACCAGAAATGAGAAATCCTAATTGGAGCAGGAATTCCTGGTTGAACTAGGAAACCTAATCCTACTAGGAAAAGGAGTCCTGATGAGACTAGGAGTCACTAGGGGCAATATGGTCATTATGAGAAGTAGAAATGGACAAGGAATCCTACATCTACAAGGAATCCTAGTGGGACTAGGAAAGGTTGGTCAAAGTCAACTCTATCAAGTCAAGGTTCTAGAAGCTTCTAGAAGGTGGGGGACATCCATGGAAATGAGGGGCGAAATGGGAAGTCAAAATCAATGGTCAAGGGTCAACTATGACATGTCATCACCTTGTCTTCTCCTTGCCTCCTAAGGAATTCTCACCTCACCTCTATAAATATATCATATTCTCTCATTGTTTAGGGTTCCCATATTTTTATATTTTCAGAATTTAGAGAGAGAGGGGGAGGCCGAATTTCAGAGGGAGAGAGTGAGAGGGTGGCGCCACTTGAGGGAGAATGAGAGACCATGTGCCGCAGCCCTAGCTCACCTTTGCCGTGAGCCTCCTTGCTACTATGTCTCCCCTCTTCTTCTCTCTTGTGCCGCTGCCACCCTCTTGTGATGTTCTTTGTTTTTCTTTTGATTCTCTTCTTTTCCTTTAGTTAATTAGTTTGTTCTTGCTTTCATTGTGGATTTAATTATTATAATGGAAGTTAGATATTTTATTTTCTTTATTATTATGTTTTGAGTTTTTTT
>QANW01002427.1:351169-379448 GCA_003254865.1 Dryas drummondii | reverse complement strand
GACATTAATACAATTCCTTGAGGGATCGACCTCGTATTTGCAAGCTTTGCTACTCTGCGATTCGTGCACTTGCGAGTTAACCTAGAGTTGTTAAAAAGTTTTAATATAATTGCTATAGGAAAACAACAACAATATCGAAGAACTTTCTTATGTTAGGATGAATGTTCTAGACCTATTGTAGCACATTTAGTGTTATGAACCCTAAAAAACGTTATTTCGCTTCATACTTAGTCCAATGTCTTCCAAATTGCACCAACAGGTTCTTGGTTGGCAAGAAAGTCATGTTAGAGCACTTTCTCACATTAGAATTAGTGTTGTAGACCTCTTGAACAACCTCTAGTGTTAAGAGCGCACGAAAACGTAATTTTAGTGCGTACTTGGTCCAATTTCGTTCTAATTCACTACAACAGAATTTGTTTTTGAGACAAACAAAATTTGTCACTGAAACTTACTATTTTTTTCCAAATAAGTTACGTGACAAACGAATTTTGTCGCCAGGTTTGTCGCTAGATCCCCGTGGCATTAGACTTTATGTGACAGATGGATACAGTTTGTCCTCATAAGTAGTTTGGGTGACAACGTTGGCCATCGTCGTAAGAAATCTGATACGGCAATTTGTTGTCGTGCAAGCGTCCGCTATGGTAACAAGATGCTTGTCGCGAAAAGGAGTCCTGTGGCGACAAATAGCTTGTCGTCAAATTATTTTCTGAGTCGACAAATAGCTTGTCGCTAGATTATTTTCTAAGGCGACAAACGACTTGTCACCAGATAATTTTGTTAGGCAACAAACAGCTTGTCACTAAATAATTTACTGATGTGACAAAGAGCTTGTCTCAAAAGAATACCTTTTATTGACAAAGAATTTGTTCCGAAAGATTAACTTGTATTGACAAATAACTTGCCCGGAAAGAGTACCTTGTGCCGACAACGACTTTGTTCCTAAAGAGTTTTCTCTGGTGAGCACTCTTTTGTCGGCCAAAGCAAAATTTAATTGATCATTTTATTTAATTTTATTATTATTATAAAAACATATAATATTATAATTAAAATCAATAATCAATATAACTCACTAAATTTAAAATAAAATTACTTTTAATTTATATTGAATATGAAGTAGTGTATCAAAAGATGTGCATACATATGGTCCAAATATAAACCAAAACATACTAAGTTTCCCAAATATACCAAAAAGAGTGTATTGTACAATAATCTAAGATAAAGAAACTATCCTAAAAATCATCCCAGAGCATTATAATCATCATAATCATCAGCCCCATCATCTCCATCATAACCATTAACGTCATCACCATCATTATCATCCTCATCATTTCCATCATCACTAAAATCATGTTGATAAGTTAGTGGTGGTGGTACGAACCCGGGAATAAGAGTCGCAAGTTGTTTAGTGAGAGCCTGAATGTAAGCTCGATCCGCATCTTGTTGATGTGTTTTCTTAGAACAAAACAAACAATTATCTCATTCTAAGTATACTCGCAAGTGCACGAATCGCATCAGTAGCAAAGCGTACAAGCACGAGGTCGATCCCACAGGGAATGGTTAATAAACAACAATTCAATTCAAATAATCACTAGAATAACTAAATGGGGGTTTTGGAAAGATGGAACACACGCACACATCACCACACGCACACACCCTTTATTCTATCTTGCAATGTTGAGTTTTCAGTTTCAAATCAGATAAGCATGCAATAACCATTCAAGGCTAATGACAGTTAATTTGAACACAACATATTAAAGTTTGACTGCTAAAAAGATTTGGCTAGTTACTTTCTCGCAATTGTTCTCCTAATGCATAAACTAAGAGCTTCTTGGGTCTTCCTTAGCCAGTTAACCTACATGTTCCCTAGTTCAAGCTAAGGCAGCTATTACCCATGCAGGAGTCATTAAGTTTTATGAGAACGTCAAACATGCACAACATATAAGCTTTGACTATTTCCTTATAGAGGTCACCCAACCCCACTACCAAGAATAATCCCTTATTCCCTTGTTACTTGTGGTTTAGTGTCTTTGACTATTTCACAGCTAAACCTAACAAATAAACTAGATGCAATTACCCTAAGGTGGCCAGTCAAAGGATGCAAACAACTAGTGACGGGTTCAAATAGATAGTGGAAATTTAATACATGCAAACATCAAATTAACAGACCAAGAGACGGATAAACGATTGTTGTATGTTTTCCTAGAGCAAATTAAATAACATTTCTTGAGCTCTAAGTTAACTCGCAATTGCACGAATTGCGGAGTAGCAAAGCTTACAAATACGAGGTCGATCCCACAGGAAATTGGACTAGTGTATGATTACTAACTCAATTAAATTTAATTAACTCAACTCTAACTCACACACGCAAATGGGGGTTTTGATTGGTTTTTGGAACTGGACTGACTAATAAATAAATAGCGAAACTTTAAAATAACAAACGGAATGAATTTGGATAAAACAATAATAAAGAACCACTAGGGGTCAGAATCCACCACTAGCATACCATTCACTCTACTATGGACAATAACAATCAATATATAAACATGTTGACAAAGTTCGTCTACTAAAAGGTTTGGCTAGTCACTTTTAGCAATTACTCCCCTTACTGTGCATAAACTAAGAGCTTCTTGGGCCTTCCTTAGCCAGTTAACTTGCATGTTCCCTAGTTCTAAGCTAAGGCAGCTGTTACCCATGCAAGAGCCATTACGATTTGTGAGAGTGACAAACACATAGCGCATAGCTCCAAATTAATGTACCCTATGTCCTCTATGATCTCTTTTCTCATGAATATTATCTTAGGATACCCACTTGTTGCCTATAGAAACTATCATCCTTTCGAGCTTGTTTAGTTTCACAACATAAATCTAGATGCATGCAACCTAAGGTGATCAGTCAAAGATGTGAAACAAATAGAGTCAAATTAAACAGAGATCCAAGATTTGTCAACATATAAACAATTAAATTATTGATAATCCATAGTGAAAATGAACAGCAATGCTAGGGCTTCATCCTAGCCCTAGCCCAATATTTAACTATGCATAATTAAATCCACAAATAAACAATGCATAATTAAAATAATGGAAATAAAAATAAAAGGAAGAGAGATCAAGCCGGTGTAGCAAGGTGGAGGTGCGGCTTCAAGGGTGGTGTGCAATGGGGCTGCTCGGCCTTGGGCTTCACGGCAAGGAGGCTGAGGTGCTCGGCAAGGTGGCAGCAAGATGGTGAAGGCGGTGCAGCAAGGTGGAGCTGCTGCTAGGTGGTGCGACTTGGTGGTGGTGGCTGCGGCTTCACTTGATCCTCCGTCTTCAATCTCAGCACAAAATAAAATAAATACAAGAGAAGGTGGCTGCTAGGGTACGGCCACCAAAGAAAAAGAAGAAGAATAAAGAGAAAAGGAGAGATGGTGGCTGCGGCACAAGAAAAACAAGAGAGAGAGTGGCAGCTAGGGTGTGCGGCAAGAGAAAAGAAAAGAGATGGTGGCTGCTAGGGTTTGCGTCAGAAAAATAAAAGAAAGAGAGAGAAAAGCAAGGGTGTGCGGCAAGGAAGAAGGAGGCTAGCTAGGGTTTCTGAAAATTAAAGAGAAGAGAGCCTGAGAACTTGAGAACCCCCTTTCTGAATTGAAGATATGAATTTATAGAGATCAGTAGGAGAGAAATCCTTGGGAGGCAAGGAGAAGAGACTTGCGGCAGCAGCTAGGGTTTTGGAATGATGGGCTTGCGGCAAGGCTTTGTCTTTGGGCTTAAGTGACTCACGCAAGGGCCAGCTAGGGTTCCTTCCTTGCGCATGGGCTGCTGGTCTTGGGCTTTGATGTGCATTAGGCTCACATGTGTTGGGCTGAAGTGGCTTGCACAAGATGGGCTAGAGTTTCACTCCATGGGCTTGCATCTTGGGCTTGCGCATGGGCTCCTTGGCTGCTAGGGTTTGGGCCCATGCATGTGCATGCATGGCCCATCTTGGGTCGGCATCCCTTAGGCCCATGGGCCTTTGACTTTTGACTTCCCATTTTGCCCCTCATTTCCATTTGAATTCAAATTCATTTCTTCCCCCCATTCATTTCCATGGATGTCCACCACCTTCTAGAAGTTTCTGGAACCTTGACTTTGTAGAGTTGACTTTGACCAACATTTCCTAGTGCAACTAGGATTTCTTGTAAATGAAGGATTCCTTATCCATTTCGACTTCTCGTAATGACCATATTGCCCCTGGGGTCTCCTAGTGTCATTAGGACTCCTTTCCCTACTTGGGTTAGGTTTCCTAGTGTGACGCCCCGAAACTGGGAACACCACAGCGGCACCCGTCTTAAAGATCCTGAGATTATAATACCCCTTACCCCGAGTATTATATTCCCAAGCTCTCTAAAACGAGTTAAGCCCTTTTTATTGAAGAACCCGGGTTGGATCAGAGTAGTAAAAATACAGCGAAAGAAATTACTGAAAATGCCTCATATTATAAATAATAGTAAAGAGTACCAACCCGTGAGGGTTATGTGTTTCAAATACATTAACCCTAATAATAAAACAGTAGATAAACAGATATGTCAGGATAGTCCAACCCACGCCAGAGTGATTCAGTCTTCAACAAAGTGGTGCAACAAATTGGACTCATGGATAGCCATTGGGATATGCCACCTACGAGGATGAAAGAGAAACACCACCACGGATCCAAAGAAAGGATCTAAACCAGATAGCAAGACTGAAACTAACAAGCTGCAAGTGCCACACCCACGACCTCAATCTTGGTCTCCAAAAACTGGATTATCTGCACTCACAAGAGTACAGTAGGGGGTAAGCGTCACATACGTTCATCGCTTCCCCTCGAGGGAAAATCCTGGTTAGGTTTGAAACAATACTCGAAAATATAGGATTTCAAGGAAAACAGCTTAAAAGCAATGTACACCCAAAAACATGATATCAATACCAATAATATTGTAACTAAGGCCAGTAATGATAAAGGTAATTATGCCAATAATCAGTGAGTAAAGCCTTTGCATGCTCATACATCTTTTTCAGTGAAAATCCTTCCTGTCACGTGACATAGTTCAGAAACATACCTGCGACCGATCACATACAGGCCAACCGCCAGTATCGGAAATTCAACCACCACCTCGATACTGTGGTGAGAGTATCCATTTACCTGGTAATACCACATTGGTTAGCCTCCCCAGAAGGACATTCGACTAACCAGTCCGTACTTACCCCTCCGGAGGTTTAGGGGATCGAAACCCAAGGTCACAACACATGCCCGTTACTCTCAGGTAGTCTAAGGTATCACACAGAAAATCACACAAATATGCCATACAAAAATCATGCACATTCTCTGTGAAAGACATTTTCATATACATATAGTACGAAAATAGGCAGGAAATCCAATAACCGGGATATGGTACCTTCCCCCTACCTGTTTTACCAAAGTGTGTCCCTTGCCTGATCCCTTTCCTGTGTCTGGGTCCCACTTGTACCTGTTGGGAAACTGGAGATCCGAATCCGACGACAGCTATTAGGAACGTACTAAACGTACTCTCGACCTTGTCTGTTAAGACCAGGTAAAATTTAGAGGTTTGGCACTAGCGTAACTTGCTAGGCTTCTCTAAATTCTTGATCCGGCATGACCCTGCTCCCCGAGGCAGACAGTCATGTCAGACCGTGTGGTTTCTAAGTTTATTTTAATTTATTGTCGAGGAGGTTGATCAGATATGAACCTTACAACGTGACCAGGTCAGTGCATGGGGAAACTGAGGGAGCTCTGGCTCAGTACCCAACGCTTGTATGCTCATGGACTGACCTTAGTCATCACGTTATTTGGTTACCACTGATATGGCCTCAATATTTATTAAGTTCATTTAATAACAACAGTTAAACGGCGTTTCGTCTATAACCACCACTTAAACAACAGCAAATTAAATAAGCTGGGTTAAGGGTATACCTGTTGAAGACTTCCCACGAGCAGAGTCTCGGTACTACTAGATTTGCTAAATAATAAGATTAAAATAGCCTAATTAACAAGAGGTTTATTTAACAAAATTTTAGCAGAAATTCGACAGGGATCAAGAAATTACCTATGGAGCTCGGAAATGATTTTTTTAAAACTTCACCAAAACATAGCCTTCACACTACTAGAATTGAAGAGCTCGTCGCCACGATCGCGTAGGCGAAATCGGATCGTCGATCGGAGCTCCAGAACTCAAGATAAACTCGAAACAAGGTTGAAGAAGAGAGAGAAAGGAGGAGAGAGGAGAGAGAAGCTCTCTCTTGGGAAGCGTGCGGCTGAATTGAATGAAGAACCAGCTGAGTTCACGCCACTATTTATAGGGAGGGTGAGTGAGTCAACTCGGTTGACTCATCCGAGTTGATTGGGTTGACTCAAGTCAACCGTCATAACTTTGACCAATGAGGAATTGACACGTGGCGAAGGCTTTGACACTTGGCTGCACATGCAGCCATTAGATCTTGCTGCCATGCATCGTTGGACGCTCCAGATCGTGCCACGTGGCGCGATCTGGTGTTTTTCCTATTTTATTTTCCTTTTTCCTATTTTTCTCAACTTCAAAAATTAATTAAAAATAGCTCGGGACTCAGAAAAATACCCCGAAAAATACTACGGACTCGTATTGACTAGTACTAATTAACTATGAGGTCAAATTACCAATTTGCCCTTTAGAAAAATTTCGAAAATTTCAAGCTCCACAAACTAGGATAAAATGCTTTAAAGAAAAAGAAATTTTGGGAAATTCATAAAATAATCTCCCGGACTCGGAATAATACGAGACTTGCTCCGTTGGGTTCGTGAGTAAAAGTACCACCTTTTAAAGGTCTAACTTGGGTCAAAACTCTAGTCAAAGTTGGTCAAACAATTAAAGCCTAAGGTGAAAAATATGATTTTCCGCCCAACAAATTTCTAGAAAAATTCCAGAAATCAAAGAAAAATCCCAAAATAAATTTGGAAATTTTTGGGTCTCACACCTAGTTCAACCAGGATTTCTTGTTCGAATCAGGATTTCTCATTTCTGGCTCTGCAATAATGGTTCTAGACTTGATGTTTCCTAGTGTGACTAGGAATCCTCATTTGACTAGGATTTCGGCCCCTTTCCTGGTTTGACCAAGATTTCTCCACTTTTCCTAGTTTGACTAGGAAATGTCTGAAAATGGCTCTTTTGGCTCCTTTTCACTTCTTTGCTCCTTTTACCCTATAAGAACAAAAACAAACTAACAACACACAAAATATCGAGTTCTTGCACTCTGAGTAAAGGAGTTAATATCATAAAATAGTGTAAAATGAGCACTCAACACACCCCCAAACTTAGATTTTTCTAGTCCTCGAGCAAAAAGAACAAAGAAAAGACTCAAGACAGACTCAAAACATCCCAACACCTGACTTCATAAGTACAGCCATAAATAGCATAGTCAAGCAAATGCATATAGAATTTATTTTTCAACCTCTAATAATGCTTCAATTAACATACCTCTCTCCTCCATGAAATGTGTAGACCATCCTTGACACAAACTCAAGTGTTAGACAGACAAGACCAAATCAGCATACACAAAATAGATTCAACTCCAATTCTCACTAAGGCATACTCTCAATAATAAAACGCTCAGAGATTGGGTTAAAACGTGCACTCAAGTATATGTGAGAGAGGATACGATAAACAAATACAAAAAGCTCACATATTAATCATGAAAGACATGCACAATGAACAAAAACACTGATCTCAATAGACGGAATTAAAATACTTGGAACAGAATCAATAACCATAGGCTTCCCTTTAATCTAGACTCCACCTAATGAACCACATTTCTCCCAAGATCAAATAGGACTTTCAAAGGGTTGTAATGGAGGCTTAGGTTAAGATACGGTATTGAAAGGAAACGGACAACAAAAGGCTACAGACTGTGGATTTGCACAAAGAAAACACTAGAGGTATTCGTTGCATAATTTGTACTCATAGCTCAAATTTGAACACCCTTCCACTTCAATCTTTTGAAATCGTCCCATCCTTTTAATCTCTTTTTTTTTTTTTTTTTTTTTTTTTTAGGGAACGACAAACAATCTTAAGCACAATTCCTTCTCTTTCAAGCTATGCATAACATTTCTTTTCAACCTCACAATTCACCAACTCAATGCAACTCCATAAGTAAGGTAAACAGGTAGAGTAGTGAAACTCCCCTAAACTTAAGGTTTGACATAGGGGTAAGCAAAGAAAAGGTCATTAGGCTCAAAATGTTTGACTAGGGTTATAACATAGGGTAGGCTTTAGGCTATGGGTTAAAAACAATCAAGGCCTAATATCATCTCCCAAGATTCATGTAGTTTTTTTTTTTTCATGCTTTGTATAGACTAAGAGAGAAGTTCTAGCTCCTTGATTCACAATTATATTCCAAGTACTTAATCAAAAGAAAGAATAATGAGATCACAACGACTTTATATGACAAGAAAGTATTAGAGTAATGTTAACACTCAAGAATTGAAGTACAGGGCTCAAAAGTTCACTTAGGTCATACAAGTCTACTCTATCAGGTATATGCATCTCTAGACATGCAAGTCATCACTTAAGTTCATGAAAACAAGGCCCAAGTCCATAGAGTTGTAAAGCATGTTATGAAATAATACTAGAGATAGAAGAATACATACTATATATATATACAGGCTAGACATGCTCATAACACCCATACATAATGAAGTCAATTAGTTGGGGACTCAAGACTTAAAACAAACAAAAAGACTCAAAACTTTGTTGTTAAAACAATGTTGCATACTTCTAACGATTCGAATCCAACACTACGGTGAATGAAATCGTAAGAACAGATGCATTTTAATGTGGGTTTAACACCCTTAGTTTAAAACAAAAGTAAATTTTTTTTTTTTTTTTTTTACACACTAAAAACTAAAAATGAGCAAAAACTAAACTAAAACTAAAAATGTGTTGCATTCCCCACCCCCAAACTTAAAAGAAACATTGTCCTCAATGTTTAAATGAATGACAAATGTAATGCACAATGTAATGGAAAGAGGTAAGGAAAAACAACAAATAAAACAAAACTACTGAACTGAGCAAAGAGAGGGTGAAAATGTACCTTGGCTGATGTGAAAATGCTCGCCCACGCATATGTACAAAATCACCTCCTTGTCGTCATCCATCGCTTGGGTTGCCTCCCAAGAAGCGCTAAGTTTCACGTCTTCAGCCAGACCTAGTTTTGTACTAGAATTCAATTTTTTCTTGATTCAGCTCAAAATCAGGCTCAAGGAAAGGCTTCACACGATGACCATTGACCTTAAATATGTTCCCACTCTTCGGATTCTTGATTTCAACTGTGCCATAGGGAAACACTCTAATCACCTCATAGGGTCCGGTCCATCTCGAACGTAACTTGCCTAGGAAGAGACGTAATTGTGTGTCATATAATAACACCTTCCCTCCAACAAAGAACTGTCTCGGACGTAGCTTCTTATCATGGTACCTCTTGGTCCTTTCCTTGTACAACTTAGCATTATCATATGCGAAATGTCGTATTTCCTCCAGCTCACTAAGTTGCAACTTCCTTTTCTCACCAGCGGCATGAATATCGAAATTGAACTTCTTAATCGCCCAATATGCCTTATGCTCGAGCTCAACTAGTAAATGACAAGCCTTCCCATAGATTAGTCGAAACGGAGACATTCCAATGGGTGTCTTGTAAGCGGTGCGATAAGCCCATAATGCATCATTAAGCTTGGTAGACCAATCCTTCCTATTGGCGAGCACCGTTCTTTCCAAAATGAACTTAATCTCATGATTCGAAATTTCCACTTGCCCACTCGTCTGCGGATGATAGGGAGTAGCCACTTTATGCCTTATTCCATACTTTTTCATCACATGCCTCAAACAGCTTATTGCAAAAATGTGACCCCCCATCACTAATAATTGCTCTCGGGGTACCAAATCGCGCAAAAATATTGGTCTTAAGAAAATTCAAGACCACTCGAGCATCATTAGTCCTACACGCGACAGCTTCCACCCACTTAGACACATAATCAACTCCAACCAGAATGTACTCGTATCCAAAGAAGACGGAAACGGTCCCATGAAATCTATACCCCAAACATCAAAGATTTCGACTTCCAACATGAAGTTCAGTGGCATCTGATCACGAGCAGAAATATTTCCCATCTTCTGACACCTATCACATGTGTGATAAAACTGATGACAATCATGAAAGATAGTGGGCCAAAAGAAACTTGCTTGAAGAATCTTGTAAGCGGTCTTCGTTCCTCCACATTCTTTAGAATGGCACATCTCAATGACATTCCTCTGCTCCATTTCTGGTACACATCGTCTTATTAACTGATCTGACCCATATTTGAACAAATAAGGATCATCCCACACATATTGTCTGACATCATGCAAAAACTTCTTCCTTTGGTAGTGTGTCAGATCATTGGGCAACACTCCACTTGCTAAATAATTCGCTATGTTAGCATACCATGGAGTAGTTAAGATGGCAAAAAGCTGCTCGTCCGGGAATGACTCTCGTAACGGTAGTGTGTCCTCCTCAGATTGTTCCTCATTGACGAGTCTACTCAAATGGTCGGCTACCACATTCTCACAACCTTTCTTGTCCTTGATCTCAATATCAAATTCCTGTAGCAATAGAGTCCATCTAATCAACCTCGGCTTGGCATCTTTCTTATTCAGCAGATACTTGAGAACGGCATGATCTGTGTAAATGGTGATCTTAGACCCAATCAAATAGCTTCTAAATTTCTCCAAAGCAAAGATCACATCAAGCAACTCCTTCTAGGTAGTAGAATAATTCAATTGAGCATCATTCAGAGTCCTACTTGCATAATAAACACATGCGGCAACTTCTCAAATTTCTGACCCAAAACGGCTCCAACAGCATAATCACTTGCATCACACATAAGCTCAAACGGCAAGTTCCAATCAGGTGGCATAATGATCGGAGCGGAGGTGAGTAGCTTCTTCAACTTATTAAATGCAACCAAGCAATCTTCATCAAACTCAAAATTCACCTCTTTTTGCAATAAGGTGCACAAAGGCCTAGAAATTTTAGAGAAATCCTTAATAAACCTCCTATAGAACCCAGCATGGCCTAGAAAACTCCTTACTTCTTTAACACTCGACGGAGGCGGCAATCTTTGTATCACATCAATCTTGGCCTTATCAACTTGTATGCCCTCCTTTGAAATCACATGACCCAATACTATTCCTTGTTGGACCATAAAATGACATTTTTCCCAATTAAGCACTAGATTGGCCTCTTGACATCTTTTCAGAACTAGAGACAGATTATCCAAACATGTATCAAAAGATGAACCAAAAACAGAAAAATCATCCATAAATACCTCAATGATTCGTTCCACCATATCAGAGAAAATAGACATCATGCATCTCTGAAATGTTGCGGGCGCATTGCACAATCCGAATGGCATCCTCCTATAGGTAAATGTACCGAATGGACATGTGAACGTGGTCTTCTCTTGATCCTCGGGTGCAATAGCAATCTTATTGTACCCACTATAACCATCCAAGAAGCAATAGTGGCTGTGGCCAGCCAACCTTTCTAACATCTGGTCAATGAATGGCAAAGGAAAATAATCCTTCCTTGTTGCGGTGTTAAGCTTCCGATAGTCAATACAAACACGCCAACCGGTTTGTGTCCTTTGGGGAACCAACTCATTATGCTCATTCTTCACCACAGTAATACCACTTTTCTTTGGCACCACTTGAACAGGACTAACCCACTTTGAATCACAAATAGGATAAATAACACCAACATCCAACAATTTGATTACCTCATTACGCACAACATCCAACAATTTGACTAACCCATGGGCTCCTTGGCTGCTAGGGTTTGGGCCCATGCATGTGCATGCATGGCCCATCTTGGGTCGGCATCCCTTAGGCCCATGGGCCCTTGACTTTTGACTTCCCATTTTGCCCCTCATTTCCATTTGAATTCAAATTCATTTCTTCCCCCCATTCATTTCCATGGATGTCCACCACCTTCTAGAAGCTTCTGGAACCTTGACTTTGTAGAGTTGACTTTGACCAACATTTCCTAGTGCAACTAGGATTTCTTGTAAATGAAGGATTCCTTATCAATTTCGACTTCTCGTAATGACCATATTGCCCCTGGGGTCTCCTAGTGTCATTAGGACTCCTTTCCCTAGTTGGGTTAGGTTTCCTAGTTCAACCAGGATTTTCTGTTCGAATCAGGATTTCACATTTCTGGCTCCGCAATGATGGTTCTGGACTTGATGTTTCCTAGTGTGACTAGGAATCCTCATTTGACTAGGATTTCGGCTCCTTTCCTGTTTTGACCAGGATTTCTCCACTTTTCCTAGTTTGACTAGGAAATGTCTAAAAATGGCTCTTTTGGCTCCTTTTCACTTCTTTGCTCCTTTTACCCTATAAGAACAAAAACAAACTAACAACACACAAAATATCAAGTTCTTGCACTCTGAGTAAGGGAGTTAATATCATAAAGTAGTGTAAAATGAGCACTCAACAACGATTTGTTAGACCATGCAAATCCATTAATCAACCTACAACTAACATGCAAGATAGAATAACTAATCTACATACTTAAATTAAATAAATAAAAACAGCAACAATAAACAAAGTCCCAATTCATGCTTGCTAAAGAAATCAGAAACACAAAGGAAACGAATTTAAAAGCATAAACTAATTAGAATTTGAAACATGCATTAAATGAAATCAAAGAGATAAACTAATTAAATTCAGAAACTTAATTTAAATAAATTCAGAAGCATAATCCAACATAAAATCAGAATTCTAGAAGAAAAATTAAAAGAAACCAAGTGAGAGGGGCTGCGGCAAGGCAAAGAGAGAAGGCAACCTCACACAAGCAATTGGCTCACGGCTAAGGTGAGCTAGGGCTTGCGGCAAAGGGTCCTCCTTCCTTGCTGCCACGCCACTCTCTTCCTCTCTCTAAATTTCGGCTAGCTCTCTTTCTAACTTTCTGAAAATTAAAACTAATGAAAACTGAAAAAAAATAAACTAGGAGAAGGTGGTCTAGGGTTCTGAAGTATATGAGGTATATATAGAGGTGCAATCCTTGAGAGGCAAGGAGAAGTAACTTGCGGCAGCAGCTAGGGTTAGGAGCATGTGGGCTTGCGGCAAGGCTTTGTCTTGTGGGCTTAAGTGACTCACGCAAGTCAGCTAGGGTTTCCCTCCTTGTGCATGGGCTGCTGGTCTTGGGCCTTGATGGTGCATTGGGCTTCCATGTTGGGCTGAAGTGGCTTGCACAAGATGGGCTAGAGTTTCACTCCATGGGCATGCATCTTGGGCTTGTGCATGGGTCTTGCGCATGGGCTCCTTGGCTGCTAGGGTTTGCATGGCATGCATGCGCTACCATCTTGCTCCTTACGCATGGACTTTGGGCTGCTAGGGTTTGGGCCCATGCATGTGCATGCATGGCCCATCTTAAGTCGGCATCCCTTAGGCCCATGGGCCCTTGACTTTTGACTTCCCATTTTGTCCCTCATTTCCATTTGAATTCAATTTTATTTCTTCCCTCTATTCATTTTCATGGATGTCCATCACCTTCTAGAAGCTTCTGGAACCTTGACTTTGTAGAGTTGACTTTGTCCAACATTTCCTGGTGCCACTAGGATTTCTTGAAAATGAAGGATTCCTTATCCATTTCGACTTCTCGTAATGACCATATTGCCCCTGGGGTCTCCTAGTGTCATTAGGACTCCTTTCCCTAGTTGGGTTAGGTTTCCTAGTTCAACCAGGACTTCCTGTTCGAATCAGGATTTCACATTTCTGGCTCCGAAATGATGGTTCTGGATTTGATGTTTCCTAGTGTGACTAGGAATCCTCATTTCACTAGGATTTCTGCACTTTTCCTGGTTTGACCAGGATTTCACTCGTTTTCCTAGTTTGACTAGGAAATATCCCAAAATGGCTCCATTTGCTTCTTTTTCTCATTTCTGCTTCATTTGACCTGAATATACAAAAACAAGACAAGAAACACAAAATATCGAGTTCTAACACTCTAGGTTAAGGAATTAGTATCATAAAGTGATGCAAAATGCACACTCATCACATCTCGAGCTACTTGATCCGCCTTTCGAGCCTCTCTCTCAGACTCAAGCTGAGCCCACAACTGAGTCAATACATGAGTACTAGTTGAAGAAGATCTAGAAGATCTGCTAGTCTCACGAGCTCGCCCCCAACCTAACCCGCGCATCATCCTCCCTTTCTTGACCCCAAGTGTAGATGTCACAATGTCGGTAGAAACCTCGGGAGGTACAAGTATCTGATCTAGTTGGGTATCCTCAGGCAAATCTTTGGCCAAGTCCTTAAGAACGTCAGCTGACTTGGCCACCATATCATCCTTCAAATAATTAAAAAGATAATAGTTTAGATAAATAAATAAAATAATAATTATGCCTTTAAATTAAAATGAAACTTAACATTAAACTTACATATTTCCCCTTGGCAGCATCATTAATCCATGTCTCCTTCTTCCCCTTATGGGTCTTACTGTAAACCTCAATGTCAGGAAACTGGGCACCTGTCTGAAAATATTAAAAATAAAAGAGATTTAAAGACAACCTATTTTGGTTCTTAGAAATAAGCTACATGACCATCTGCTATAGTCCTAATAAACAATAGGGGCTGTATAAAACTACGCAGCACATTGCACTTATACATTCAAACGAGGGAATGCAGTACATTTATAACTTTATACAATTGCCATCAGAATTATTATCACAACAAAATTAGCTCTAGGAAGGCTAAGATCAAAGTCTTAATTAGTTAAGCTGAAAGATCCTTGTATTTGTACTACTGATTAATTATAAGAAAACATAATCTTGAATTTATCATGTTTTGAAATGTATAGAATGCTACTTTTTACCTCTCTTGACCTTGATTTTCCCACAGGTTCTATTTAATATAAATAATTACCATGATACTTTGGAATTTACTCTATGATTACCTCTCTTGAACTTGATTTTCCTCTCTGCTAGTTGTAGACTTGTAGTTATAGATCCAACAAAAAGCCCAAGTCTAAGCATTCCCCAAATGCAGCAAAAAACCTGGCTCCCTATCTTTTAATGTAAGGATCCCAAATCTACTACTATAATGCCTTTTAGGCCAAAAAAAGAATCTTAGAAACTGAATACCCAATATTGAAGACTCGGTAGGAACTTGGAAAAAACAAAGTCTTACCCTTTTCCTTTTTAAATTCTTACTTAGTACTTCCATGTTTATGATATGCCCTTCCACCCATAGCAACTCTTGCAACAAAACAAGCAAAAAGAAGAAATAAGGGCTTACAGCACAACACATCATCCCAAACTTTGCTAGCCACATCTTTTCTCACAATTCTAGTTCCACTTTTTCCTACAAGACACTTTTTCTTACAGCACCACACATCATCCTAAACAAAAGTCAAGTTTACTGACCCAAGACAATCAAGCAATTGGAAAGTCATTCAACCCAAGACAATCAATTGAGACAGTAATAAAAAAATAGTTGTGTATGTTCCATAGAGTTCCTTTATATAAAGTTGCTCTAAAACTTTGATATATAGACAAGGCACCTCATACCTCTCAAGAATAATAAGTAGTTGATGAGAACTTCCACTAAATTTTTTACCCTGTTTTGCAACCTGAAATTTAAAATGGCAAATAAGAAGTGAGATACATAACTCATGGGAGCATAATGGTAACATAACGCAATCCATTAATTCCCCATCAGAGGATGGTAGGAGACCAACAATACTAAACAATCTGGGCATACACTTAGTCTCGGCCAATGCAGATGACTTCTCAATCAATAAGAAAAACAAAATAAGTAACCCCTCCCATGTCTGACCCACATCAACCCCTCATCATAAAATCCCCAATTTTTATTCTACCCAAAAAATAATAGAACTAAACAACATCAAAATCCAGAAAATAAATCTGTGAACTACAAATTACTACTTTGAAGTCTTGAACAAATGAAAACCCACATCCCTATTACAAATAAAAATCTAATTCAATGTAAAATATCTTTACTATGGGAAACTTAATATAACATATCACAGAAACGTCAAAAAACAGAATTAAGGCGTGAAAAACCTATAGACTTAACGTACAATGGTCGAGTCTCAACAAGCAGCAGAGGTTGATAGACGGAGGGAGAGGAAGATCGATCGAAGACTCAGAGGTGGAGAGAGACAGAGGCGGAAGTGCAGCCAGAGCCGAAGAGAAATTGCAAGAAGCCGAATTGGGTTTTGGGTTTACTAATTGCAAGAAGAGAAATTGCAAGAAGCCGAAGAGAAATTGCAAGAGGGAGAGAGATATGGAAACTAATCGACGTTGTGTATGGAAAGAGTGTCTGTTCGTTTGCTTACTAAAAACCCAGAAAAACTTAGGAGACAACCCTTTTGTCCCCACAGTTCTTTATTTTATACAAAACGGCACTGTTTAACAAAAACAATTTGACTTTGCGTGACAAATTAATTTTTTTGAAGCAAAATAATTCATTTAGGCGGGTATAAAATAAAAAATAAATTTAGTGAGGCGGGAATTAATTTGTATACTTATATGCGACAAAATATTTGTCGCTAGCGATTTAAATGGCTGTCACCCAAGGTTTGGCATGTGTCGACAAAGCACAATATTGTCGCAAGAGAATGTGAAGACCACAATATTATTTCAATAATTGTGAAGACCAATACATGATTTCAATGATCGGAGCCGTTCATTTTCTATGTTTATAATCAAAGATCAATCTTGAAAAAAATCGGACACTAGGGAAAGGAGTCCTAATGACACTAGGAATCACTAGGGGCAATATGGTCATTATGAGAAGTCAAAATGGACAAGGAATCCTACATCTACAAGGAATCCTAGTAGGACTAGGAAAGGTTGGTCAAAGTCAACTCAATCAAGTCAAGGTTCCAGAAGTTTCTAAAAATGGTGGACATCCATGGAAACAAATGGAGGGAATAAATGAATTCGAATCCAAAGAGAAATGAGGGGCGAAATGGGAAGTCAAAGTCAAAGGTCAAGGGTCAACTATGACATGTCATCAAGTCAAATGGGTCATGGGCCTATGTGAAAGTCGATTGCAAGGTGGCAGCCCATGCATGCATGCGCATGCCATGCAAGCCATGCGCCAACTCTAGAGCCCAAGTCATGCAGCCCACATACCCAAGCCCAAGGAAACCCAAGCCCATCACGCTACTTGCTTGTTGCAGTCAGCCCATGTTCTTTGAATTGAAACCCTAGCCCAAGTCGACACACAAGGAGTTCTTATCTTGCAAGGAAGTCAAAACCCTGGAAAATAGAGCACCAATTTCGACAGCAATTCTATAATTCTCCAGAACGAATCAGGTAGCATGCCATATATGGTTAAAATATACGGATGTTAGCTTCGTAGGGAATTTTACGGATTTCGATTCCGAGTTTTCTAGCTCAAGATATGGCCATTTTAGTGGAGGTAGTGCAGCAGTTCCGCGAGCTGAAAATGAAGTTACGCCCAAAAAGAGCCCAAATCAGCTCAAGGCCCATGCTTGGCCAAAAATTATAAGTCTTGGTGTGTAAGGAATGCACTTATATCACTTTGAAGAGAAAGAGAAATCTCAGCCTCACTCTCCTCTATAAATACATCTTTATAACTCAAAGAGAGGGTTCTCCTCTCTGAAATTTTAGAAACCCTAGTTGTTCTCTCTCTCTCTTGCAGCCGCCAATACCCTAGCCTCCTTTCTCTCTTTTCTTTTTCTTCACGCAGCCTCTTCCTCTCCTTTCAAGCCGCTGCTGCCACCTTGTGCCGCCGCTGCTGCCATCTTGTGCCGTCGCTGCTGCCACCTTAGTGATGTTTTCTTTGTTTTTCTTTTGGAATTCTAGTTTTTAATTGTTTTGTTTAATTAGTTTGCTTTCCAACATGGATTGGAAATTTATTTATATTATTTTGATTTTCTTTTCTATTTTAATTATGTAGTTTATTATTCTATCTTGCATGTTAGTTGTAGGTTAATTTTCAGAGATGCCATGCTTTAATAAATCGTTTATCCGTCTTTTGATGAATTAATTTGATGTTTGCATGTATTTAATTCTCATTATCTAATTGAATCCGTCCTTTGACTGGCCACCTTAGGATAATTGCATCTAGTTTATTTGTTAGGTTTAGCTGTGAAATAGTCAAAGACACTAAATCACAAGTAACAAGGGAATAGAGATTATTCTTGGTAATGGTTTTATGCGACGTCTATAAGGAAATAGTCAAAGCTTATATGTTGTGCATGTTTGACGTTTTCATAGATCTTAATGACTCTTGCATGGATAATAGCTGCCTTAACTTAGCACTAGGGAACATGTAAGTTAACTGATTATGGGAGGCCTAAGAAGCTCTTAATATATGTCTTAGGAGAACCATTGCGAGAAAGTAACTAGGCAAACCTTTTTAGCAGTCAAACTTTTATATATTGTGTTTGAATTGATTTGTCATTAGCCTTGGATGGTTAGAGTGTGCATATCTGATTTGAAACTGAAAACTTAACATTGCAAGATAGGATAATGGGTGTGTGCGTGTGTTTCCATCTTTCTAAAACCCCCCATTTAGTTCTTTAGATTAATTGAATTGATTTGTTGTTTATTAACCATTCCCTGTGGGATCGACCTCGTACTTTTACGCTTTGCTACTGATGCGATTCGTGCACTTGCGAGTATATTTAAAATGAAATATATGTTTATTTTGTTCTAAGAAAACATTCAACAACCTCCACATAGCTCAACCCATCACACCTCCTTTGGGAGATAAACCTCCTCCCAAGAGACCATATAAATGCTGATTAGATAGAACAAACAGCAGCACATAAAAAGGAACAAATTAAATCCTTTGTTTTAGAATGATCACAGAGCGATCTACATGTTTCAGTCTTATTAACATACAAGGGTTTTAGAAAACTCAACCACAACCTAAATATAGTTGATTAAAACATTCCCTCTCAAGTGAACCCCAAAACAGTAAGATAAGTATGACAAAATAAAACATTCCCTCTCAACCTAAATGTAGTTTATAACAGTATACTGTGATTTCAAAACAACCAAAAACTACATGATCAAATGAAGACTTGAAAATTGGTGAAGCAGGTTTTACTTAGAAAGACGCTCTGCTAACTTGCTATGCCTTTTGAGAACATTTAACACTGTCAAGTACAGGAAAAGCTTCAATGGTTTCATAATAAGCAAGCATTCTTATACATGATGTGATACAAAACAAAGAAATAAATACAAAAAGAGATTGGTTACATCTAGCTCGTGTAGCCTCTAACCGAATGTCTTCCTCTTGCATAAAATTCTGTTACAAAGCAACACAAAGTATAATCACCATACAGTAAATAATAATAATAATTATGAAGAAAGAAAGCCATGCAGTTGTAGCAAATATCTACAGAACACCTACAAGTTGACTGTACCAATCAGAATAAACACACTCCAACTAACTTTAAAATGAAATTATAAATTAACATGCCATTCTTGATGTAATGAACATGAGTGACCCATACCAATATTTTTAATCAGTTACACAAATGGCCCATACATAGGGAGCAATCACAATCTGTAGAGAGAGAGAGAGAGAGAGAGAGAGAGAGAAGAGAGAGAGNAATGACTTGGATTCTCCTTCCAGAGAGAGAGAGAGAGAGAGAGAGAGAGAGAGAGAGAGAGAGAGAGAGAGAGAGAGAGAGAGAGAGAAAGAGAGAGAGAGAGAGAGAGAGAGAGAAAAAAGAGAGCATATATCAACCAAAAGAATCCAAGTGAGGCAGAATTCTATATAGCTGCAAGTTAATGCCAATAGATATAACATAGCTGCAAGTTAATGCCCCAGAAAAATCAGCTACTCCAAGCACTAAACAAAAATGAAGATTACTTTTACAGGAAATAAACAATAACTTTGTATGAAAGAAAATCCCAAAAGTAATCCTGTTCACATGCCAAGTACCTGTATATAAATGGGAGAATCACCTTAGTCTTGTAGATCTTATAACTCTGTGCCCAACCATTGTATCTAAGTTGCACAATGACAAGATAAAAGAATAGGAACATTAGTGTACACAATTACATCAGAATTGTAACTACCTCATACTTACCTTCTGCTACAAAAATATTTAGTAGAACTCTTTTTCCCATGTAAATGTCAATGTTGGCATTTCCCTTGCATATACAATTAAAATAACTAATTTAGTAAAAGCTTATAGGAAATGTGTTGTTGTGTCTAACCTCATATTCTTTTTTTTTTTTGTCTGAATAATCTTGTGTCTAACCTCATATGATTTACCTGGCAAAAAACAAAAGGCAATAGACAACTCAAAAGTCAAAACCATAATATGGTAATCCCCCAAACTTACATTATAAAAAAAGTGAACAAAGATTGAAAATTTTTATAATCAAATCTGAAAGGAAATAAATAATTATTAATTAAGCATATTAGAAGTTCGCTTTTGTTACATCCAATTGGAGTTCTAGCTTCCTGCATTCATAACATATTTTACTAATAATGACAATAATAAAAATTAAAGTTCACCGTGGCCTATATAAAAAAACTATATAGTTGCTTTAGATACATAAGAGAGAGAGTCATCAAGAAATTTAATTGAGTTCTAAATCATTTAAAAGCTACAACGAATAATTGCTAACTCTGTTTATGTCTGAATCCTATATAAAAAGTGTACACCAGTCATTCATAATTCAATATAGTGATCTCTTCTCCCTTTTGGAAAGTAGCTCAGTCAATATTAATCTTAATTGTGTTATATACATACAGAGTAATAAAGACATTTCCTGAGTACTTTAAAAAAGAAAAAGAAATTAGCACACATATTCAAAGAAAAACCCAAAACACTCCTTTCTTATTTAGCAATTCTTTACGCTGAGTTACTCACTTACTCCCTCTATACACTTCAACCATTCATGTCTGTTCTACAATATCAAGAACACCCAAACAAGAAGAAGAACAAACTAAAACCATAATTTAATGAGAATGAGATAAAACCCAGTACCCAGAACAACAAGAAAATCAAAACCCATAAACAAAATCACCCAAAAGAGAAGTTCGAAAAATGCTGCAATCTGTAAACATTTGTAAAAGGTAAATCATGTTTCTTTTATCTCATTTTCCTGTACTTTCTGACAGGACCGCCCCCGGATTCCACCCTGAAACCCAAACAGGTCCTACGGGAATCCAAAATCAAGAAAAATTCTACCGAAAATTCGGCAGAACCTCCCCTGAAAATGGACTAACCCAGAAATTTTCTACCTATTAAAAAACACTTCTAAACAACAACCACCTCTACCACAACCAAAAAGGGTCTCGGACCCAACAAATTCAAAGAAGACCAACTTAAAATTTAAAAGTGGTTATCAGAGCTACTAATCTATTACAAAGAATTTTTACACCGAAAATAAAATGGCGCCTATTGGGTCCAAATGGAATATGGACGTAAATGCCTCGACGTTATTGGCTCGACCTCCACCAAAGCTACTACCTGGGGGGACAATTTAAGACAAAACAAATAAACTGTGAGATAACTCAGTGAGTGGACAGTTTAATGAAAATGAAAACAGAAGTAAACTTCCTGTTTAAGAAAATCCTTCATAACCACATTTAACTCAAGACCTCACGTCGCTCTTTGAAATCCCCCAATTTTAAAATCATTTTCAAGCTTAAGAGTATTATAAAACCAATGGAACTCAAGGAAAAGATAATTCAAAACACATTTCTCATTTAATTTATCAAAGTCATAAAAATAATGAAATCGAAAACTTTATAAAACTCGAAAAGTATTTCTCACTTAAAATTTATATTTAAACTCTCGAACAATTTCATTTTCCAACATGCTATATACCCTGAATAACCTGGCCATACATCTGTGTGGAATTCCTACATCGCACAGGCAGGCAATATCCTGGCCATACACATGCGTGGAGTGGAATCCAACACGTGCATGCAATATCCTGGCCACACACACACGTGGAGTGGAATCCAACACGTGCAGGCAATATCCTGGCCATACACACGCATGGAGTAAAATCCAACACGTGCAGGCAATATCCTGACCATACACACGCGTGGAGTAAAATCCAACACGTGCAAGCAATTCTGTCATACGTGCACGCAGAGCAGCCCCCAAAGGGCAAAGCATCCCGACACACGACCCAAAGCCTATATGTGTGCCGTGATGGGTCCCAAAGACCTATCTAATCTGATAACCAGGAGGGTACTGCAAGGGTGGTTTGAAAACCATTTTTCATAACCAAAATCATAGATCCTTTTTCCATCGAAAACATATATCATTGTACTTCCCCAAAAGAAACTTAAAATTCATAAACCAACATACGAAATCTAAATCAAATTCAATATACATAAATCAAAATAATACTTTCGACAAAAACCGAAATATTAAACGAACCTTGTATATAAAATGAGAAACTAAATTTCTTTCTCAAAGCCTAACAACTCACTAAAACCAACATATAAATATATGTTTTAAAAACTTACTTATGAAGCATTTGAAATCTGAAATCCAACATTTTCATCAAATCCCAAATCAAGTTCAAGCTATCATGCATAATAGGATTAATGAAATCTTTTATGAATTTATTTGAAAACCAAACTTCGCTCACATTTGTTATTACTAAAACAAATTCAATTAACCAAAATAAAAATGCAAATTTCATAAATCATTTTAAGGAAGAAGGGTCCTGTTGTTGTTTTCTTAGAACAAATTAAATAACTCAATTCTAAGTATACTCGCGAGTGCACGAATCGCATCAATAGCAAAGCATGTAAATACGAGGTCGATCCCACGAGGAATGGTTAAATTCACATCAAATCAATTTGATCTATCCCTTAACACACACACACGATATGGGGGTTGTAAGTTGTGAAACACACGCACACCACCAAACACACGCACACACCCGATTGTCTTGCAATGCTAAGATATCTGAATGCATCACATATTAAAAGATAACAACTATTATGGTGACATGCAATTCAATGTAAACACACATAATTAAGTTTGCTAGCCGAAAGGCCTTGATTATCGGACACTCTCTAACTATGTTTTCCTTATTCATAAATTAAGAGCTTGATTATCGCTACTTAAACTAACTCACATGTTCCTAGGAAGCTTGATTATTGTCTACCTAAGCTGTTAACCATGCAAGAGTCATTAAGAACTTATGAAAACAGCAAACACATAGAGCATGATAGAATCTTGATTATCGATCTAGATGACATCTATGAAACCTATTTATCAAAGATAAGTTCTTAGGTTATCTTCTTGTTACCTACTGAATTGATTAGCTTGATTATCACCTTTCAATTTCATAACATTTACTAGATGCAAACATACCTAAGGTGGCCAGCCAAAGAATGAAAACAACTAGAATCAATTTAACAAGACAATAGGAATTAATCACATGCAAACTTCACATAAAATCACATGGCTTTATTTCATTAACCATAAATCAACATTGAATCAAATAATATGGATATCATCATAATCTTAACATGCAAGAACAATCAAACTAACTCATAAATAAATTGAGAAACAAAAGAAACATAACATATATAAATTCCCAATCCATTGTTGAACAAATAACTAAACTAATTAAACAATTGAAATAACAGAAAATTAAGAAAAAACATAGAGAGGGCTGCGGCACAAGAAGGAGAAAGAGAGAGACCACACAAGCTATTCCTCACGGCTAGGGTTAGCTAGGGCTTGCGGCAAAGTGGCTCTCTTCTTCTCTCTCTCAATGTCGACTACTCTCTCTCTAGAAATCTAAAAAGTATTGAAAATCTAAAATTGAATTGTGTTCTGAATTATGGGAGAATGGAGTCCTTATATAGGAGTGAGGAGGTGAAGCTTTCCTTGTCCCACAAGGCTAGGGTTTTCTAATTTTCGGCCAAATGTGGGCCTTGGGCTGATTTGGGCTCTTTTTGGGCGTAACTCCCTTTTCAGCTCGTGGAACTGCTGCGCTACCCTCACTAAAACGATCATATCTTGAGCTACACAACTCGGAATCGAGATCCGTAAAATTCCCTGCGAAGCTAACATCCGTAGCTTTCCAACTATATATGGCATGACATCTGATTCGATCTGTAGATGTACAGAATTACTGTCGAAATTCATGTTCAATTTTCCAGGGTTTTGACTTCTTCTTCAACTAGGATTCCTTGTGATCTTTGACTGAATCTTGTGAGATTTTCCTTGAGCATGAAGGATTCTTTCGTTGGGCCTTGGATCAGCTGAGTGGGTGCGGCATACACTTGGGCTCTTGGACCTTGGAATGGCACCACTTGGGCTTCCTGCACTTGGGCTTGCAATAGGCGCATGGCCTTGGTCCTTTGGGCTAGGGTTATGCGCATGGCCCTTAGTGCATGGGCTGCATGTGTGGTCCATGTCATGAGATGATGTGGGATGGTTGACCATTGACTTTAACCTTTGACTTTGAGCAAAAGTCAACCTTGACCAAAAAGATTCTCCAAAAGATTCTGTCTGAGATTCTTCAAAGATTCCTTCTAGATTCCAGATCCTTCTAGAAGATTCCCTCAAGATTCTTTTTCTCATTTTTTCTATTTTTAGCTCAAAATAGCCTCATTTAGCTTCTTTCTCCATCATTGCTTCATTTAACCTGTAAATCACTAAAACAAACTAACAAGACCTAAAATATCGAGTTCTTGCACTATAGGTTAGGGAATTAGTAGCATAAAATGATGCAAATTGGACACTCAACACACCCCCAAACTTAGACTTTGCTAGACCTCGAGCAAACAAAATAAAGAAAAGACTCAAAACTGACTCAACAAACTTTCCCAACAAATGATTTCATGAGTTTAGCCACCAATAATCATAGCAAAGCAAGACATATAGGTTATGTAATCTTCTAATTCTAATAATGCTTCAACAACATACCTCACTCATCTATTGTACATATAGACCATCCTTAACATAAACCCAAGTGTTAGATAAACAAGACTAAATTAACATAAACAACATAGATTGAACTCCAATCCTCACTAAGGCATACTCTCAACAATAAAACACTCAGAAATTGGGTTGAATTATGCACTCAAAATTATATGTGAGAGAATTTATGTAAACAAAAACAAATAGCTCACATATTGGCATGAAATAAAGGCACATTTGAAAGGAAGCAATGATCTCATGAAAGGAATATCAAAAACTTGAAATAGAATCAATCACCATAAGCTTCTCTTTCATCTAGACTCCACATTTTATACTACATTTCCCTTAAAATCAAATAGGGCTTTAGTAAAGGTTGTAACGTAGGCTTATGGTAGGGATATGATATTGAAATGATAGGATAATACAAAGGCTACAAACTATGGTTTTGCAACACAGAATAACACTTTAGAGGCATACCTTGCATACTTGCACTTCATAGCTTGAGCTTTGAACTTTTGAACACCTTTCAACATTATTTTTCTTTTCTTTTGAAACCGTCCCTTGTTTCTTTTCTTCTTCTTTTTTTTTTTTTTTTTCGAAACTCTTTTTTTTTTCAATTTCTCTTGGGTACGGCATACATTCTTTTCAGCACATTTCTCTTTCTTTTGGTTTCAAGCTATACTTCAACATTTATTTTCAACCTCAAAGCCGTAAAATCAATGCAAAACCATAGATAAATGGTAAACAGGGTAGGGGTGTAACTCCCCCAAACTTAGGGTTAGGTATATAATGGTGGTTAACAAAGAAAAAGGCTATAAGGCTCAAAAGGGGTAATTAGGGATAAAACACAAAAGGTTGGATTTTGGCTCTAGGTAACACAAACAAGGCCTAAAATCATCTCCTAAGATCCATGTAGTTATAGACATGTTTTGCATAGAATAAGAGAGAAGTTCTAGTTCAATGATTCAAATCATGTGTATTTCAAGCATTTGAACAAACGAATAAACAATAAGATCAAACAACGACTTAAATGACAAGAAAGGATTAGAGTAAGTAAAAACACACTCAAGAATTGAAGTACAGGGCTCAATAGCTCACTTAGGTCATATAAGTCTCCTCTATCATGTATATGTATCTCTAGTCATGCAAATCACAACTTAAGCTTATGAAAACAAGGCTTAATTACAAAGAATCATGAAATAGATTATGAAACAACATTAGAAAAACAAGAACACATAACCTGTATAATGAATGCTAACTTGTTGGGGACTCTAAAACTAAAAGACTCAAAAACTTTGTTTTAAAAACAATGTTGCAATAAAATTCTAAGGATCAATTACCTCACAAAGATGTAATGACACTTAGATGATTGCATTTTGATATGGGTTTGTCACCCTAATTGAAAACAATTTTATTTTTTTAAAATGCTCTAGAGGACCGGTCCTCAAAAGAGAGGACCGGACCTCCAGAGAGCATGGCTCTAGGAAGTGCACAGAGAGGACCGGTCCCCAATGAGAGAGGACCGGACCTCCAGAAGCGAAGCTCCATTCCAACTACATAGAGGACTGGTCCTCGCCTTTGAGGACCGGACCTCCAGAGAGGTCATCTTCTTCTAGTAGTGTAGAGGACCGGACCTCCAAGGAGAGGACCGAACCTCTGGGCCAAAATTTTGAATTTTTTTTTTTTTTTAAACCCTAGAAATCTAAGAACAAAAACGAAAGAACTTGCCTTTCCCCCCAAACTTAAATGACACATTGCCCTCAATGTGAAAGAAATAACAACCATGCATGCTCAATTAAGTAAAGGAAATAAACAATATCCATAAAACACACCAAAAAGAAATTAAAATTGCAATTGTCTCATAAAGCAAAGATAGATAGAAATTTGTTACTTGCATAAGCAAGCAATCGGCCTTCCTCTAGCTGCAAAGTCTCCTCGATCTCCTAGACTCGGTTTCTCCTCTTCTCTTCAAAAACTTGGGTTGCCTCCTGTTGATGTGTTTTCTTAGAATAAAATAAACAAATATCTCATTCTAAGTTTACTCGCAAGTGCACGAATCGCATCAGTAGCAAAGCGTACAAGCACGAGGTCGATCCCACAGGGAATGGTTAATATACAATAAATCAATGCAATTAATCACTAGAATAACTAAATGGGGGGTTTTGGAAGATGGAAACTCACGCACACATCACCACACGCACACACACTTTATTCTATCTTGCAATGTTAAGTTTTCAGTTTCAAATCAGATAAGCATGCAATAACCATCCAAGGCTAATGACAGTTAATTTGAATACAACATATTAAAGTTTGACAGATAAAAAGGTTTGACTAGTTACTTTCTCGCCATTGTTCTCCTAATGTATAAACTAAGAGCTTCTTGGGCCTTCCTTAGCCAGTTAACCTACATGTTCCCTAGTTCAAGCTAAGGCAGCTGTTACCCATGCAGGAGTCATTAAGTTTTATGAGAACGTCAAACATGCACAACATATAAGCTTTGACTATTTCCTTATAGAGGTCGCCCAACCCCACTACCAAGAATAATCCCTTATTCCCTTGTTACTTGTGGTTTAGTGTCTTTGACTATTTCACAGCTAAACCTAACAGATAAACTAGATGCAATTACCCTAAGGTGGCCAGTCAAAGGATGCAAACAACTAGTGACGGGGGTTCTAATAGATAGTGGAAATTTAATACATGCAAACATCAAACTAACAGACCAAGAGACGGATAAACGATTTGTTAGAGCATGCGAATCCATTAATCGACCTTCAACTAACATGCAAGATAGAATAACTAACCTACATAATTAAATAAAATAAATAGAAAACAGAAACTAACAAATAAACAAAGTCCCAATTCATGCTTGCTAGAGAAATCAGAAACACAAAGTTAATGAATTTAAAGGCATACACGAATTGAAATCAGAAATACACTAAACTAGATTGAAAGAAAATATAAACTAATTAGAATCTGAAACATGCATTAAATAGGACCAAAGCTATAACTAATGAAATTTAGAAAGTCAATTAAATAAATTCAGAGTCACAAGCTAATTAATTCAGAAACATAAACTAACATGGAATCAGAAAACTAGAAGAAAAATTAAAGAAACCAAGTGAGAGGGGCTGCGGCAAGGCAAAGAGAGAAGGTAACCTCCACAAGCAATTGGCTCACGGCTAGGGTGAGCTAGGGCTTGCGGCAAAGGGTCCTCCTTCCTTGCTGCCACGCCACTCCCTTTTCTCTCTCTCTAAATTTCGGCTAGCTCTCTCTCACTTTTCTGAAATCTAAAATTGAAAGTAAACTAATGAAAACAGAAAAATAAACTAGGAGAAGGG
>QANW01002427.1:326349-350636 GCA_003254865.1 Dryas drummondii | reverse complement strand
CCTCCCAATCAGCGCTTGATTTTACGTCTTCAGCCAGACTTTGCCAATTCTACTACTCGCGTCCTCTCTTCCTCTTTCCTCCATTTGTACTACCCTTGGCGTTATCAACCTCAAGATACTTGAAAAATTTCATTAACTCCTCTTTGTCTTCATCATACTCAACAAGGTCAGCGTTTTGTGGGAGATCTTCAGTGACTTGAAACGATTCAACTCGACCCAAGTGAGTAAAACACATCATCATAGTCTTTGACCTAAACTCCATCCCATTAGTGCATAGAAACGGCCTTCCAAGTATAAGTGAAGTGTCGCTTGCGATCCTTGGGACATCTAGCACCACAAAATCAGTAGGAGTAAGAAATCCTTTGCATTTAACCAACACGTCCACAAGCAAACCCACGGGCATAGCAGTAGTTGAGTTCCCAAAACCAATTTCAGCGTTAAAGTCTTGCAAATCAGCCTCTCTAAATCCAAGCTCACGGAACACACTCAAGGGCATGACATTGATTGCAGACCCATCATCCATCAAAGCTTTCTTGATCTCGAACTCCCCCATATTGCAAGACATGATGAACGGCCCAGGATCCTTCTTCTTCCTTGGGAGGTGAGTGAACAAATAATGCTTAATCTCATCTGAAACTTGCACTCCCTCATCTCTTACTCTTTTCTCAATTATTTTCAGCTCTTGCAAGGTTGATGGAAACTTATTGACATATTTAGGCAAAGGGGGTGGCTCGGACTCACTTGAGTATTCCTCAACCATGCTCGGGTCCTCCTCCTCATCACCATTAGAGATCTCAATTACTTCTCTAGTTTCAATGACTTGGATTCTCCTTCCCCTCTTGACCTTCCTTGCAGTCCTAGTTATTGCATTGACATATTCGGCTCCTTTAGGATTGACTACCGGTTGGCTAGGTAACTTGCCTTGCTCTCTTTGCCCCAAAGCGTTAGCAATCTGTCCCAATTGCACCTCCAAACTCGCAATAGCCTTAGCGTTGGCTTGAAGTTGTTGCTCAGTCCTCTGCATAAAAGTATTAGTGCTTTGAGCAAGGGCTGTAGTACTTTGAGCAATTTGAGCGATTTTATCCTCCAAAGAAGTCCTATCGGCATTAGGGTGCACATAGGGCCGAAAATTCTGATTACCATTCCTTTGTTGCCCACTATTGCTTTCACTTGCTTGTTGACCATTATTGCTCCACCTAAAATTGGGATGGTTCCTCCATCCAGGATTGTAAGAATTTGAATATGGATCGTTCAGCTCCCTTTTGAAGTTCCCAACTTGATTCACTTGCTCCATATTGCACTCTTGATCATTCTCACTCGCTTTCTCTTGTGCAAGGGCCAAATGCTTCACCATTGTCTTGATTTCAGCAATCTCCTTCTCTATGGCATTTGGTACAGCTGCAACCCCATAAACTCCTCTTTTTGACGTTCCCCTAGTACGATTAAAGTTCCATTGCTGCAAATTCAGTGCCAATGACTCAAATAATTCCTTAGCCTTCTCGTTGGTCTTGGCCATAAAATGATCCTCCACATGCGGCATCAACCATTGATTGGTCCCTCTCCAACAATCCTTGATAAAAGCAACTCATCAAGTACCATGGCTCAAAGTTATGATGGGGACAAATATTCAGAAGCTCATTGAAGCGCTCCCATGTCTCATGAAATGGTTCATCAGCCCTTTGTACAAAACCCAAGATTTCTTTCCTAATCTCATTTGTCTTGGCAGCGGGAAAGAACTTCTTTAAGAACTTGTCAGAAAGGTCATCCCATGTCAAGATGGATGCACTTGGAAGCGAAAATAACCACTTCTTGGCCTTGTCCTTCAATGAAAATGGAAACAACCTAAGACGATACTGATTCTCATCAATCCCCCTATGCTTGGCAGTCTCACTCACCCTTCGGAATTCCTTCAAGTGGTGGATTGGATCCTCCCCATCTAGTCCATGAAAGCTCGGCAAGAGATGGATTGTCCCACTCTTGATCTCAAAATCATTGGTCACGGGAGCATAGCTAATGCACGACGGCTGCGCGGGCAGAGATGGTGATGAAAAGTAACTCAAAGGGCGGCTCGGGTTGACTTCCTCCTCATTGTGATCAGCCATGTCTTCCGAATCTGAACTGACAATACTAGGGCTACGTACACGCTTCCTTGATGCTAGAAGAGCTTGTGCTAGGGCTTCTTCGTATCTACTTTCGAGGTTAGAACTCATAAACAAGTACCTACACAAGGACAGCCACAAATCAGTAGAAAAGACACTCGTGAAGAAATTGACATTTATTAAAACCTAAAAAAAAAAAAAACTAACGTAAAGGAAATCCTATTCTAACTTAATTACAATAACAAATCAAACTAATTCAATGATATTTAGAACCATTTCCCGGCAACGGCGCCAAAAACTTGTTGTTGTTTTCTTAGAACAAATTAAATAACTCAATTCTAAGTATACTCGCAAGTGCACGAATCGCATCAATAGCAAAGCATGTAAATACGAGGTCGATCCCACGTGGAATGGTTAAATACACATCAAATCAATTTGATCTATCCCTTAACACACACACACGATATGGGGGTTGTAAGTTGTGAAACACACGCACACCACCAAACACACGCACACACCCGATTGTCTTGCAATGCTAAGATATCTGAATCCATCACATATTAAAAGATAACAACTATTATGGTGACATGCAATTCAATGTAAACACACATAATTAAGTTTGCTAGCGGAAAGGCCTTGATTATCGGACACTCTCTAACTATGTTTTCCTTATTCATAAATTAAGAGCTTGATTATCGCTACTTAACCTAGTTAACTCACATGTTCCTAGGAAGCTTGATTATCGTCTACCTAAGCTGTTAACCATGCAAGAGTCATTAAGAACTTATGAAAACAGCAAACACATAGAGCATGATAGAATCTTGATTATCGATCTAGATGACATCTATGAAACCTATTTATCAAAGATAAGTTCTTAGGTTATCTTCTTGTTACCTACTGAATTGATTAGCTTGATTATCACCTTTCAATTTCATAACATTTA
Source organism: Dryas drummondii (assembly GCA_003254865.1). Lineage (NCBI taxonomy): Eukaryota > Viridiplantae > Streptophyta > Magnoliopsida > Rosales > Rosaceae > Dryas > Dryas drummondii. Next base: position 347,594 of record QANW01002427.1, on the reverse strand, counting down.
CTAGATGCAAACATACCTAAGGTGGCCAGCCAAAGAATGAAAACAACTAGAATCAATTTAATAAGACAATAGGAATTAATCACATGCAAACTTCACATAAAATCACATGGCTTTATTTCATTAACCATAAATAAAGATTGAATCAAATAATATGGATATCATCATAATCTTAACATGCAAGAACAATCAACTAACTCATAAATAAATTGAGAAACAAAAGAAACATAACATATATAAATTCCCAATCCATTGTTGAACAAATAACTAAACTAATTAAACAATTGAAATAACAGAAAATTAAGAAAAAGCATAGAGAGGGCTGCGGCACAAGAAGGAGAAAGAGAGAGACCACACAAGCTATTCCTCACGGCTAGGGTTAGCTAGGGCTTGCGGCAAAGTGGCTCTCTTCTTCTCTCTCTCAATGTCGACTACTCTCTCTCTAGAAATCTAAAAAGTATTGAAAATCTAAAATTGAATTGTGTTCTGAATTATGGGAGAATGGAGTCCTTATATAGGAGTGAGGAGGTGAAGCTTTCCTTGTCCCACAAGGCTAGGGTTTTCTAATTTTCGGCCAAATGTGGGCCTTGGGCTGATTTGGGCTCTTTTTGGGCGTAACTCCCTTTTCAGCTCGCGGAACTGCTGCGCTACCCTCACTAAAACGATCATATCTTGAGCTACACAACTCGGAATCGAGATCCGTAAAATTCCCTGCGAAGCTAACATCCGTAGCTTTCCAACCATATATGGCATGACATCTGATTCGATCTGTAGAGGTACAGAATCACTGTCGAAATTCATGTTCAATTTTCCAGGGTTTTGACTTCTTCTTCAACTAGGATTCCTTGTGATCTTTGACTGAATCTTGTGAGATTTTCCTTGAGCATGAAGGATTCTTTCGTTGGGCCTTGGATCAGCTGAGTGGGTGCGGCATACACTTGGGCTCTTGGACCTTGGAATGGCACCACTTGGGCTTCCTGCACTTGGGCTTGCAATAGGCGCATGGCCTTGGTCCTTTGGGCTAGGGTTATGCGCATGGCCCTTAGTGCATGGGCTGCATGTGTGGTCCATGTTATGAGATGATGTGGGATGGTTGACCATTGACTTTGACCTTTGACTTTGAGCAAAAGTCAACCTTGACCAAAAAGATTCCCCAAAAGATTCTATTTGAGATTCTTCAAAGATTCCTTCTAGATTCCAGATCCTTCTAGAAGATTCCCTCAAGATTCTTTTTCTCATTTTTTCCATTTTTAGCTCAAAATAGCCTCATTTAGCTTTTTTCTCCATCATTGCTTCATTTAACCTGCAAATCACTAAAACAAACTAACAATACCTAAAATATCGAGTTCTTGCACTCTAGGTTAGGGAATTAGTAGCATAGAATGATGCAAATTGGACACTCAACAGGTCCACTCACAGAGATAGCCCTAGCTTCGATCCTCCGCCGGATCGTCACGAGCCACGGTCGTCTCGCTTATAAAATAAACAATCAACGAATTACAATTAGTCTCGGTTCTACGACCTTTGAAGGGTTTGTGTGTGTGTAGCCTAACGTCCCACTCAACTTCGTTCCTACGCAAATGGTTTACGATCTACACGAATTGACCAATAACACTTCCACAAACGCCCCTAAGGTTTCCCGGCTCAACCTAGCCACAATCACTATAACTAATAACTATAACCCAATCAACCAATTATCATAAATACTCTAAAATTATGGAATATCAGTGGGGGTTTCGAAATCATAGAGGTTGCTACCCAAGGTGGCTGCCCCAACTCCAAATTCAACCAATTTTATTCAATTTCAACCAAACCCACATATTTTCTCAGTCCTAGACAACTATTGAGTCTCCTAGGGACGAAATTTGTTGTAGACAACACCGTAATAGCCCCTAAATCCGAAAATTATAGAAAAACCCAAAATGGCCTTAAACCCTTATATTCCATCTTCAGCAAATTCTCAAAATTAAACAACTAAACCATAAGAGGGTGAAAACCCAATAGAAGAGGAAGAAAACTCACCTAAAATGGAGGTGTTTGGCACCAGAAATTGGTTAGAATCCGGCAAGACAAAAGAGGAGCCAAACTGCTGGGTTTTCTGTGCGCGCGGCTGGGCTGGCTGGAGGAGCGTTGGGGGAGGTCGCCGGCCTGAGGGAAGGTCACCGGAGAGTGGCGACTGCGAGGGGAGGCCGGCGTTGATGGCCGGTGCTGCGCACAGAGGGAGAGAGCAGAGAGAGAACACGGGGAGAATGAGAACGAGGAGAGAGAGAGTAGGCTCGGGGGGGTGGTCGGCGCCTGGGGGGTGTGCTCGCTGAAGGTCGAGGCCGGCAGGGTGGCCGCCGATGGTGAGTGGGGGTGGTTGGGGTTGGTGCACGCAGGGGAGGGGTGCGGGAGTGGAGTGGGTGCCGGGAGAGAAATAAAAAGGGAGGGGAGAAAGTTCTAGAGAGAGAGAAAAAAAAATCAGAAAATATTTCTGATTTTGGGTATTTAAAAACCCACTTTTATAAATTTACAAAATTGCCCCTCACTTCACATGTCCGTATCTTTCAAACCGTAACTCGAAATGATACGTGCTACGTGTCTATGAACTCGTGAGCTCAAAACCTATTCAACAAACCCGAAGTCAAAATCGAAAACCCCTTTATTTTAAAAGTCAACTTTGGAATCAAGTCTAATTTAAAACGAAAATCTAAAATAAATCCAAAACATTTTATTTCTCAATAAATTCCCAAAATATTCACAATAAATTCTCCAAATCTTTAAAATACATTTCAAAATAAAACTCAGAAAAATACAGAGTCTTACAAATTTTCAAACGAAACATTTTTAAATCCAAATTTAACTTTTAAATAACGTTAAATCAATTTCAGTGAAAACGTCAAATAAACTCTCAAAAACTCCCAAAGTAAATTTAAAAAAATTACCAAGGTCGCGAAAACTAAACTTCTTTGAAACCCTCTTGAAACCAAAGTTGAATAAAAATTTTAACTTCCCATGAAATTTAGGTCGGGTCATTACACTTTCTCTGAAGCCAAACACTTCATTCACAAAAAACTACAGATCCATGTTGATTGTTTTCTTAGAACAAAATGAAAACATATCTCATTCTAAGTATACCCACAAGTGCACGAATCGCATCAGTAGCAAAGCGTACAAGCACGAGGTCGATCCCACAGGGAATGGTTAATAAACAACAAATCAATTCAATTAATCAAAACAATAACTAAATGAGGGGTTTTAGAAAGATGGAAACACACGCACACATCACCACACGCACACACCCATTATCCTATCTTGCAATTTTAAGTTTTCAGTTTCAAATCAGATATGCATACTCTAACCATCCAAGACTAATGACAAATCAATTCAAACACAATGTATTAAAGTTTGACTGCTAAAAAGGTTTGATTAGTTACTTTCTCGCAATTGTTCTCCTAAGACATATATTAAGAGCTTCTTAGGCCTCCCCTAATCAGTTAACTTACATGTTCCCTAAGAGCTTTGTTAGGCATTCCCTAGGGCAACTGTTATCCATGCAAGAGTCATTAAGTTTTATGAGAACGTCAAACATGCACAACATACAAGCTTTGATTATTTCCTTATAGAGGTCGCACAAAACCATTACCAAGAATAATCCCTTATTCCCTTGTTACTTGTGATTTAGTGTCTTTAATTAGTCCACAGCTAAACCTAAGAAATAAACTAGATGCAATTATCCTAAGGTGGCCAATCAAAGGACGCAAACAACTAGTGACGGATTCAATCAGCTAATGAGAATTAATAACATGTAAACATCAAATTAATTCATCAAGAGACGAATAAACGATTTATTAAAGCATGACATATCTGAAAATCAACCTACAACTAACATGCAAGATGGAATAATAAACTACATATTAAAATAGAAAATAAAATCTGAAATATATAAACAAAATCCCAATCCATAATTATAATAAAATCAGAAACGTAAAACTAAAATAAAGGAAGAATTCTAGACGAAAAATTAAAGAACATTCAAAGAGGGGGCTGTGGCAAGAAAAGGAGGAGAAGGGAACCTCACACAAGCAGGTGGCTCACGGCTAGGGTGAGCTAGGGCTTGCGGCAAAGGCACCATCTCTCCTTGCTGCCACGCCAACTCTCTCTCTCTCTCTCACTCTCTGAATTCTGAAAATATGAAAATTATGGGAACCCTAAACAATGAGAGAATAGGATATATTTATAGAGGTGAGGGACAAATCCTTGTGAAGCAAGGCTTGGGTTATGCGGCAGCAGCTAGGGTTAGGAATACAAGGGGGCTGCGGCATGGGCTTGAGCTTTTGGGCTTAAGTGAGCCACGCCTAGGCCTCCTAAGGTTTCCTTCATGCGCATGGGCTGCTACTTGGGTCTTGCGTGATGGGCTGCTAGGTGTAGGCACATGGGCTTGCATGGCATGCGCATGCATGCATGGGCTGCCATGCCATTGACTCCCATATAGGCTCATGGCCCATTTGACTTAATGACATGTCATAGTTGACCCTTGACCATTGACTTTGACTTCTCATTTCACCCCTTATTTCCTTTTGAATTCAAATTCATTTTTTCCCTTCATTTATTTCCATGAATGTCCACCACCTTCTAAAAGCTTCTGAAACCTTGACTTGATAGAGTTGACTTTGACCAACCTTTCCTAGTCCAACTAGGACTTCTTGTAAATGAAGGATTACTTATCCATTTTGACTTCTCGTAATGACCATATTACCCCCAGAGTCTCCTAGTGTCATTAGGACTCCTTTCCCTAGTAGGGTTAGGCTTCCTAGTTCAACCAAGAATTCCGGTTTCAATCAGGATTTCTCATTTCTGGCTCGACAATGATGGTTTTGGACTTGATGTTCCCTTGTGTGACTAGGAATCCTCATTTGACTAGGATTTCTGCTCTTTTCCTGGTTTGACCAGGAATTGACCCATTTTCCTAGTTTGACCAGGAAATGTCCCAAAATGGCTCCATTTGCTCATTTTTCTATTTCTGCTTCATTTGACCTGGAAACACAAAAACAAGACAAGAAACACAAAATATCGAGTTTTAGCACTATGGGTTGAGGAATTAGTATCATAAAATGATGCAAAATGCACACTCATCACACCCCCAAACTTAGATTTTGCTAATCCTCGAGCAAATAAAATAAAGAAAAGACTCAAAACTGACTCTAACATCCCAACAATTGAATTCATGCGCAAACCATTAATCACATAGGAAAGTAAGGCATATAAATTGCATTCTCTAAATTCTAATAGCATTCCTAATAACATACCTCACTCCTCTATTGTCATATAGGTCATCCTTGACACAAATCCAAGTGTTAGATAAACAAAACTAAATCAAAACATACACAATAGATTCAACTCCAATCCTCACTATGGCATATTCTCAATAATAAACACTCAAGAATTGAGTTGATATGTGCACTCAAAGATATATGTGAGAGGAAATATGTAACAAAACAATTAGCTCACATATGTACAAGAAATAACGGCATATTTTAGAAAGAAATACTGATCTCATGAAAAGGAATCAAAGTGCTTGAAACAGAATCAATAACCATAGGCTCCCTTCTCAAATAGACTCCACATAAGTATAATACACACTTCTTGAGATAAGCTAGGGCTTAAATAAGGTTATAATGAAGGCTTAGGCTAGGGTAGGGTATTGAAATGAAAGGAAAACACAAAGGGCTAAATACTATGGACTTACAAGCATTAATTGAACATTATGAGGCATAACTTGCTTCTTTGCACTTCATAGCTCAATTTGAACTCTTTTTGCTCACTTTTTCTTTTGAAACCGCCCCATCTCTTTCTTTGCTTTCTTTTTCTTTTGTTTTTCTTGGGCATGGCATACATACTTTTCTGACACATTTTTGTATAAAGCTATGCATTTTCACTTCTTTTTCCACCTCAATCAACATGTAGACACATTGCAATACCATAGATAACGTAAAATGGGTAAAAGGGGCGTAGCACCCCCAAACTTAGGGTTTGGTGTGGGGTGACGAAGAAAACGGCTTAAAAGGCTCAAAATGGGTAACTAAGGATAAAACATGTAATGGGTAGGCTTTTAGGCTATGGGGTAAACATGGCCTAAATTCATTTCTCAAGAGTTGTGCAAATACGACATGCTTTGTGTACACAAGAAAAGAGTACTGGCTCATTGATTCAAGATTATGCAAATTCCAAGCAATTGACCAAATGAAAGATAATGAGATCAAAACAACGACTTATATGACAACAATAGAATCAGAGTGGCGCGCAACACTCAAGAATTTAAGAACAGGGCTCAAAAGCTCACTTAGGTCATACAAGTCTACTCTATTATGCATATAATCATTAGTAATGCTAATCACTACCTAAATTCATATCAACAAGGGCAAATGACATAGAGTTGCAAGATATGTTACGGAACACTATTAGAATGAAAAGAACACCATTTATATACACAATACTAAACATGCTTATAACAATCATGTACTATTAAATCAATTAGTTGGGGACTCAAAACTACCCAAAACAAACAAAAAGGCTCAAAAACTTTGTTTTTAAAACAATGTCGCACACTTCTAAAGATTCAATTCCATCACTAAGGTGGATGAAATCTAAAGAAAATGTGCATTTTGATGTGGGTTTGACACCCTAAGTTTAAAAACAGAAGTAAAAATTTTTCCTAACCTAAAAACACCAAATAAACGAAATTTTTTTGTTCTAACCTAAAAACACAAACAAATGACAAATGTCTTTCCCCCCACACTTAAATGATACATTGCCCTCATTGTATAGGAAATAAATGCATGAATGCTCAAAATAAGTGAAACGGGAAATTGCAACTATCCAAAACCAAATAAACACACCAAAAATGAAAATTGTCTTATGAAGCGAAATAAGGAAACTATTTACTTGCGTACGCAAGCGTGGACACTCCAAGGGTAGGCGCGGCCTCCTTGGTCTTCAATGGCTTCTTCTAGATTCTTCAAAACAAAAACTTGGGTTGCCTCCTAATCAGCACTTGGTTTTCTGTCTTCAGCCTGACATTGCCTCTCCTTTACTTGCATCCTTTCCTCTTCTTCTTCCCATTGCTACTCTCGATATTTCCCAAGAACGGGCTGAAGAAATTCTCCATCTCTGCCTTCTCATCTCCATAAAAAGTGATCTCCTCGCTCTGCGGAGGCTCAGAAGTGAGACGGTACACCTCTTGCTTGGTGTTGTGACGAATCTTCATTAAGCACTCAATTGCTTTGTACTCCATGTTAGAGGTGCACAAAAATGGTCTCCCAAGAAGGATAGACACGTCACCAGGAAGTCTCGGAACATCTAGCACTATGAAATCAGAGGGAATTAGTAAATTACGACATCTAACCAAAACGTCAACAAGCATACCAAGGGCTTTTTCGACCAAAGAGTTGGCGAAGCGAATGTTCGAATCAACTGGGTGCAAATCGGTTTCCACAAATCCAAGCTTTTTTGAACACCACCAGCGGCATGACATTGATAGCTGAGCCAATGTCAATTAAGGCATTGGCAATCTCATACTCCCCTATGCTGGACGGTATGACCAACGAGCCCGAATCTCTCTTCTTGCTCGGATAAGTTGCAAAGAGATAACCACAAATCTCCCTAGGAACGTTGACTATGCCCTTGCTCCTCAACCTTTTTCTCAATGGACTTCAATTCCCTCATGGTTGCTGGAAACTTGGTGACATCGATGTCTGGAATGAGGGGAATCACATGTGTATCCACATACTCTTCAGTCATGTCCGGATCCTCCTCTTCCTCACTATCCATGATCTCAATCACTTCCTTAGTCTTGATTACTCTCACTCTCTTTCTTGGAGCTGTCTTCAGAATGGCATTCACATGCTCCTCATTCTTCGGGTTGACGACGGGCTGACTAGGCAACTTTCCCTTCTCTTTCCGACCCAAAGTAGTAGCAATCTGATGAGTGTGCATTTTGCATCACTTTATGATACTAATTCCTTAACCTAGAGTGTTAGAACTCGATATTTTGTGTTTCTTGTCTTGTTTTTGTGTTTTCAGGTCAAATGAAGCAGAAATGAGAAAAAGAAGCAAATGAAGCCATTTTAGGACATTTCCTGGTCAAACTAGGAAAACGAGTGAAATCCTGGTCAAACCAGGAAAAGTGCAGAAATCCTAGTGAAATGAGGATTCCTAGTCATACTAGGAAACATCAAGTCCAAAACCATCATTGCAGAGCCAGAAATGTGAAATCCTGATTCGAACAGGAAATCCTGGTTGAACTAGGAAACCTAACCCAACTAGGGAAAGGAGTCCTAATGACACTAGGAGACCCAAGGGGCAATATGGTCAATACGAGAAGTCAAAATGGATAAGGAATCCTTCATTTTCAAGGAATCCTAGTTGCACCAGGAATTGTTGGTCAAAGTCAACTCTACAAAGTCAAGGTTCAAGAAGCTTCTAGAAGGTGGTGGACATCCATGGAAATGAATTGAGGGAAGAAATGAATTTGAATTCAAATGGAAATGAGGGGCAAAATGGGAAGTCAAAAGTCGAGGGCCCATAGGCCTAAGGGATGCCGACCCAAGATGGGCCATGCATGCACATGCATGGGCCCAAACCCTAGCAGCCCAAAGTCTATGCGTAAGGAGCAAGATGGCAGCCATGCATGCGCATGCATGCCATGCAAACCCTAGCAGCCAAGGAGCCCATGCGCAAGCCCAAGATGGAAGCCTATGGAGTGAAACCCTAGCCCATCTTGTGCAAGCCACTTCAGCCCAACACATGTGAGCCCAATGCACATCAAGGTCCAAGACCAGCAGCCCATGCGCAAGGAGGGAAGGCCTAGCTGACTTGCGTGAGTCACTTAAGCCCAAAAGAGCCATGCTTTGCCGCAAGCCCACAAGCTAGAAACCCTAGCTGCTGCCGCAAGTTACTTCTCCTTGCCTCTCAAGGATTGCACCTCTATATATATCCCCTCAATTCAGAACCCTAGGGACCTCACTTTTACTTCTACATACTCCAGCCGAATTCTACTTCTTCTCTTAGTTTTATTTTTCTGTTCTAGGTTTTTAGTTTCAGCTTTTAGTTTTATTATTGTGAGGGCTAGCCGAAGGGTGAAAGAGAGAGAAGAGTTGCGTGGCTGCAAGGAAGAGCAACCTTAAGCCGTAAGCCCTAGCTCACCATAGTCGTGAGCCAATCGCTTGTGCAGGTGCCTTCTCTTCCTTGTCTTGCCACAGCCCCTCTTGTTGTTTTCCTTCACTTTTTGTTCTAGTTTTCTATTTTATTGTTGGATATTGGATTCTGAATTTATTTAATTTATGATTCTGATTTTCTTTAGTGCATGGTTCTGATTTCAATTAGTTATTGCAATTTAATTTAGTTGTTTAGTTTATGCCTTTAATTTTGTGTGCTTTACGTTTCTGATTTCTTTAACAAGCATGAATTAAGACTTTGTTTATTGTTACTGTTTTTATTTATTTAATTTAAGTATATAGGTTAGTTATTCTATGTTGCATGTTAGTTGTAGGTTGATTAATGGATTTGCATGTTCTAACAAATCGTTTATCCGTCTCTTGGTCTGTTAGTTTGATGTTTGCATGTATTAAATTTCCACTATTGATGAGTGTGCATTTTGCATCACTTTATGATACTAATTCCTTAACCTAGAGTGTTAGAACTCGATATTTTGTGTTTCTTGTCTTGTTTTTGTGTTTTCAGGTCAAATGAAGCAGAAATGAGAAAAAAAAGCAAATTGAGCCATTTTAGGACATTTCTTGGTCAAACTAGGAAAACGAGTGAAATCCTGGTCAAACCAGGAAAAGTGCAAAAATCCTAGTCAAATGAGGATTCCTAGTCACACTAGGAAACATCAAGTCCAGAACCATCATTGCGGAGCCAGAATTGAGAAATCCTGATTCGAACAGGAAATCCTGGTTGAACTAGGAAACCTAACCCAACTAGGGAAAGGAGTCCTAATGACATTAGGAGACCCCAGGGGCAATATGGTCATTACGAGAATTCGAAATGGATAAGGAATCCTTCATTTACAAGGAATCCTAGTTGCACTATGAAATGGGCCAAAACCCTAACAGCCCAAAGTCTGTGCGTAAGGAGCAAGATGGCAGCCCATGCATGCCATGCAAACCCTAGCAGCCAAGGAGCCCATGCGCAAGCCCAAGGTGGAAGCCCATGGAGTGAAACCCAAGCCCATCTTGTGCAAGCCACTTCAGCCCAACACATGTGAGCCCAATGCACCCTCAAGGTCCAAGACCAGCAGCCCATGCGCAAGGAGGGAGGCCTAGCTGACTTGCATACGCCACTTAAGCCCAAAGGGCTATGCCCTTGCCGCAAGCCCACAAGCTAGAAACCCTAGCTGATGCCGCAAGCTACAAAGAGCAGAAACCGTAGCTGCCGCAAGTTTTCTTTTCCTTGCTTCTCAAGGAATTGTCCTCTATATATATCCCATCAATTCAGAACCCTAGGGACCTCACTTTTTGCACCTACACACTCCAGCCGAATTCTCACCTTCTCCTAGTTTATTTTTCAGTTTTCATTAGTTTTAATTTTCAGAAAGTTAGAGAGAGAGCTAGCCAAAATTTAGAGAGAGGAAGAGAGTGGCGTGGCAGAAAGGAAGGAGAACCCTTTGCCGCAAGCCCTAGCTCACCCTAGCCGTGAGCCAATTGCTTGTGGAGGTTGCCTTCATCCTTTTCCTTGCCGCAGCCCCTCTCACTTGGTTTATTTAATTTTTCTTCTAGTTTTCTGATTCCATGTTAGTTTATGCTTCTGAATTAATTAGCTTGTGACTCTGATTTTATTTAGTTGATGTTTTTAATGTACTTAGTTTATGCTTTTGATTTCATTTAACTTGTGTTTCTGATTTTATTGTTAAGAATGAATTGGGATTTTATTATTGTTGGTTGCTGTTTTTATTTATTTAATTTAAGTATGTAGGTTAGTTATTCTATCTTGCATGTTAGTCGTAGGTTGATTAATGGATTCGTATGCTTTAACAAATCGTTTATCCGTCTCTTGGTCTGTTAGTTTGATGTTTGCATGTATTAAATTTTCACTATCTATTAGAACCCGTCACTAGTTGTTTGCATCCTTTGACTGGCCACCTTAGGGTAATTGCATCTAGTTTATTCGTTAGGTTTAGCTGTGAAATAGTCAAAGACACTAAATCACAAGTAACAAGGGAATAAGGGATTATTCTTAGTAGTGGGGTTGGGCGACCTCTATAAGGAAATAGTCAAAGCTTATATGTTATGCATGTTTGACGTTGTCATAAAACTTAATGACTCCTGCATGGGTAACAGCTGCCTTAGCTTGAACTAGGGAACATGTAGGTTAACTGGCTAAGGAAGGCCCAAGAAGCTCTTAGTTTATGCATTAGGAGAACAATTGCGAGAAAGTAACTAGTCAAACCTTTTTAGCAGTCAAACTTTAATATGTTGTGTTCAAATTAACTGTCATTAGCCTTGGATGGTTATTGCATGCTTATCTGATTTGAAACTGAAAACTTAACATTGCAAGATAGAATAAAGGGTGTGTGCGTGTGGTGATGTATGCGTGTGTTTCCATCTTCCAAAACCCCCCATTTAGTTATTCTAGTGATTAATTGTATTGATTTATTGTTTATTAACCATTACCTGTAGGATAGACCTCGTGCTTGTACGCTTTGCTACTAATGCGATTCGTGCACTTGCGAGTATACTTAGAATGAGATATATCTTTATTTTGTTCTAAGAAAACACATCAACAACTATCTATTAGAACCCGTCACTAGTTGTTTGCATCCTTTGACTGGCCACCTTAGGGTAATTGCATCTAGTTTATTTGTTAGGTTTAGCTGTGAAATAGTCAAAGACAGTAAACCACAAGTAACATGGGAATAAGGGATTATTCTTGGTAGTGGGGTTGAGCGATCTCTATAAGGAAATAGTCAAATCTTATATGTTGTGCATGTTTGACGTTCTCATAAAACTTAATGACTACTGCATGGGTAACAGCTGCCTTAGCTTGAACTAGGGAACATGTAGGTTAACTGGCTAAGGAAGGCCCAAGAAACTCTTAGTTTATGCATTAGGAGAACAATTGCGAGAAAGTAACTAGTCAAACCTTTTTAGCAGTCAAACTTTAATATGTTGTGTTCAAATTAACTGTCATTAGCCTTGGATGGTTATTGCATGCTTATCTGATTTGAAACTGAAAACTTAAGTTTGCAAGATAGAATAAAGGGTGTGTGCGTGTGGTGATGTGTGCGTGTGTTCCATCTTTCCAAAACCCCCCCCATTTAGTTATTCTAGTGATTATTTGAATTGATTTGCTGTTTATTAACCATTCCCTCTAGGATCGACCTCGTGCTTGTACGCTTTGCTACTGATGCGATTCGTGCACTTGCGAGTATACTTAGAATGAGATAATTGTTTATTTTGTTCTAAGAAAACACATCAACACAATCTGACCCACTTGACTTTTTAAGTTTGCAATAGCCTTCGAGTTGGCTTGCATCTGCTGCTCAGTCCGATTCATGAAGGCATTGGTGCTTTGAGCTAGGGAAGTGGTGCTTTGAGCAATCTGAGCAATCTTATCCTCCAAGCTAGACCTCTCGGCAGTAGGGTGCACATTTGGCTTGTTGTTGCTCCCACTAGCTTGCTGTCCATTAGTGTTACTCCACCTAAAATTGAGGTTGTTTTTCCATCCAGGGTTGTAAGTGTTGGAATAAGGGTCATACAGCACCCTAGGATAATTCCCAATCTGATTCACTTGTTCCACATCATTCCCTTGTGTTTGCACACCCATCAACTTCTCTTGAGCCAATAACAACTTCTGCACCATAGTCTTGATTTCAGCAATCTGTCCCTCCGTGGTGTTTGGCACATCAGCCACCTTATATAACCCTCTCTTTGATCCTCCTCTTGAACGATTAGAATCTCATTGTTGAGAACTCAAAGAAAGTGAGTCAAATAATTCTGTAGCCTTATCTTCAGTTTTTGACATAAATGCACCACCACATGCCGAATCTACCTTGGCTTGATCCCTCTCCAAAAGTCCTTGATAAAATCAACAAATCACATACCAAGGGGATAAGTTGTGGTGCGGGCAGCTAGTAAGCAACTCATTGAATCTGTCCCAAGTCTCAAGGAATGGCTCATCAGCTTTTTGCACAAATCCAAGGATCTCCTTCCTAATCGAATTGGTCTTGGAAATGGAATATAACTTGTTAAGAAACTTGTTCGAAAGATCATCCCAAGTCGAAATGGAACCACTGGGCAGCGAATACAACCACCTCTTTGCCTTGTCTTTAAGCGTGAAAGGAAACATCCTCAAACGATACTGATCGGCATTCAATCCCCTCAATTGTGCGGCTTCACATTGATGAGTGTTCATTTTACGTTATTTTATGATACTAACTCCCTAACCTAGAGTGTTAGAACTCGATACTTTTGTGTCTGTTGTCTTGTTTTTATGTTTTTAGGTTAAATGAAGCAATGATGGAGAAAGAACCTAAATGAGGCTATTTTGAGCTAAAAATGGAAGAAATGGGAAAAAGAATCTTGAGGGAATCTGCTAGAAGGATCTAGAATCTGGAAGGAATCTTTGGAGAATCTCAGACATAATCTTTTGGGGAATCTTTTGGGTCAAGGTTGACTTTTGGTCAAAGTCAAAGGTCAAAGGTCAAAGTCAATGGTCAACCGTGACACATCATCACATGACATGGACCACACATTCAGCCCATGCACTATGGGCCATGCGCATAACCCTAGCCCAAAGGACCAAGGCCATGCGCCTATTGCAAGCCCAATTGGAGGAAGCCCAAGTTGTGTCATTCTAAGGTCCAAGAGCCCAAGCCTATGCCGCACTCACTCAGCTGACCCAAGGCCCAAGGAAGGAATCCTTCATGCTCGAGAGAAATTTCATAAGATTCAGTCAAAGATCACAAGGAATCCTAGTTGAAGAAAAAGTCAAAACCCTGGAATATGAACACTAAATTTTGACAGTGATTCTGTATTTCTACAGAGCGAATCAGATGTCATGCCATATATGGTTGGAAAGCTACGGATGTTAGCTTCGCAGGGAATTTTACAGATTTCGATTCTGAGTTTTCTAACTTAAGATATGGTCATTTTAGTGGAGGTAGCGCAGCAGTTCTGCGAGCTGAAAAGAAGTTACGCCCAAAAAGAGCCCAACTCATACAGCCAGCCCACTTGCAACCCATTAAGCCCATCATGCCTACAAGGTTGCAGCAGTCCATGTTCTTTTAATGAAACCCTAGCCGCACCTTGTCTTTTCCTTGCCTCCCAAGGAATTCACCCTACTTCTATAAATATATCTCATTCTCTCACACTTGAGAAGAAATTCATTAGGTCACAAAATTCAAAAAAGAGAGGGCAGTCGAATAGACAGAGAAACTGAGAGGGTGGCGCCACTTGAGGGAGAATGAGAGACCATGTGCCGCAGCCCTAGTTCTCTATGTCGTGAGCCTTCTTGCTGCTATGTCTCTCCTCTTCTTCTCTCTTGTGTCGCTGCCACCCTCTTATGATGTTCTTTGTTTTTCTTTTGATTTTCTTCTTTTTCTTTAGTTAATTAGTTTATTCTTGCTTTCATTGTGGATTCAATTATTATAATGGAAGTTAGATCTTTTATTTTCTTTATTATTATGTTTTGATTTTTTATTGCTTTGCTAAGTTGGATGATGAAACTTTAATTGTAAGTTATGCAATGGTGACACTTGTGATTTAATTTGATGCATGTAGTAAATCCTTGATCTCTAGTAAAATTGATTTTATTTGTTTTTACCCTTTGACTAGCTACCTTTGGGTAATTGCATCTAGATTATGTTGTGAAATTAAATATGTTCAAAAGGTTGATAATTTCAATTGGCAGCAAGTGAGTATCCTAAGAATCTACTCATGAGAAAAGGGATCATCGGATGTTCATAGGTTACATTAAGGTGGGTCTATGCTCCATGTGTTTACCGTTTTCACAAAACTTAATGACTCTTGTATGGTTAACATGCGCCTAGGGAATGCCTAACAAAGCTCTTAGGACACATGCAAGTTAACTGACTAGGGGAGGCCTAAGAAGCTCCTAGTTTATGCATAAGGAGAACAATAGTTAGTAGTGTCCTCAAAAAGGCCTTCGGCTGGTAAACTTTATTACATTTATGCATTATCTTGAATTGCTTGGTTGTATTTCCATGAATTGGTGTGGATTCTGAATTCTTAGTATTGCAATTGTGTGTGTGTGTGTGTATGTGGTGTGTGTGAGTTTCACAATCTACAAAACCCCCATGCCGTGTGTGTGTTTGGTGAATCTAATTGGTAAGTTGAATTGGTTTGTTGTGTATTTACCTATTCCTTGTGGGATTGACCTTGTACTTATACGCTTTGCTTACATGAGCGATTTGTATACTTGCGATCTAAAACTTGGTATTCGTTTCTAAATTCCAAGTAAAACAAGTTGTACCAAAAGGTGCACACACACAAACCCCAGAAAACTCCTTCCGGAAGTGGATCGGATCCTCCCCATTCAGACCATGATAACTTGGCAATAAGTGGATCTGACCACTCTTGATCTCGAAATCAGTAGCTATTGTTGCATAACGGATGCAAGACGGTTGTGTGGGCAGCGAGGGTGCTGAAAAGTGACTCAGGGGTTGCGGCACATTCTCATTTGCTTCAGCCATTTCGACGCTTCCAATATCCTCGCTACTCGAATATGATGCACTAGGCTGAAAGCTGATGTGAAAAGTTCCTAACGCTTCATTTTTGAGCCTCTCTAACCTTGCAACAACTTCAGGGTTCATAAAACACACCTAATCAAGAGCAAACAAACAATCAGTAGAAAGAAAGCTTATAAAGGCATGGCATTCATTAAAAACTAAAAATTGACCAAAAAACTAAAAACTAACTAATATAACCTAATTCTAATGACTAATTAAACCAATTCATTGATATTAGACACCATTCCCCGGTAACGGCGCCAAAAACTTGTTGATTGTTTTCTTAGAACAAAATAAAAACATATCTCATTCTAAGTATACTAGCAAGTGCACGAATCGCATCAGTAGCAAAGCGTACAAGTACGAGGTCGATCCCACAAGGAATGGTTAATAAACAACAAATCAATTTAATTAATCAAAAGAATAAATAAATAGGCAGTTTTAGAAAGATGAAAACACACGCACACATCACCACACACACACACCCATTATCCTATCTTGCAATGGTAAGTTTTCAGTTTCAAATCAGATATGCATACTCTAACCATCCAAGGCTAATAACAAATCAATTCAAACACAATGTATTAAAGTTTGACTGCTTTTAGGTTTGATAAGTTACTTTCTCGCAATTGTTCTCCTAAGGCATATATTAAGAGCTTCTTAGGTCTCCCCTAATCAGTTAACTTACATGTTCCGCAAGAGCTTTGTTAGGCATTCCCTAGGGCAACTGTTATCCATGCAAGAGTCAATAAGTTTTATGAGAACGTCAAACATGCACAACATACAAGCTTTGATTATTTCCTTATAGAGGTCGCACAAAACCATTACCAAGAATAATCCCTTATTCCCTTATTACTTGTGATTTAGTGTCTTTGATTAGTCCACAGCTAAACCTAAGAAATAAACTAGATGCAATTATCCTAAGGTGGCCAGTCAAATGACGCAAACAACTAGTGACAGATTCAATCAGATAATGAGAATTAAATACATGCAAACAAATTAATTCATCAAGAGACAGTTAAACGATTTGTTAAAGCATGGAATATCTGAAAATCAACCTACAACTAACATGTAAGATGGAATAATAAACTACATAATTAAAATAGAAAATAAAATCTGAAATATATAAACAAAATCCCAATCCATAATTATAATAAAATCAGAAATGCAAAACTAAAACAAAGGAAGAATTCTAAACGAAAGATTAAAGAACATTCAAAGAGGGGGCTGCGGCAAGACAAGGAGGAGAAGGGAACCTCATACAAGCAGGTGGCTTACGGCTAGGGTGAGCTAGGGCTTGCGGCAAAGGCACCTTCTCTCCTTGCTGCCACACCAACTCTCTCTCTCTCTCTCACTCTCTCTGAAATTCGGCCTCTCTCTCTCTGAATTCTGAAAATATGAAAATTATGGGAACCCTAAACAATGAGAGAATATGATATATTTATATAGGTGAGGGAGAAATCCTTGTGAAGCAAGGCTAGGGATATGCGGCAGCAACTAGGGTTAGGAATACAAGGGGGCTGCGGCATGGGCTTGAGCTTTTGGGCTTAAGTGAGCCACGCCTAGGCCTCCTAGGGTTTCCTTCATGCGCATGGGCTGCTACTTTGGTCTTGCGTGATAGGCTGCTAGGTGTAGGCGCATGGGCTTGCATGGCATGCGCATGCATGCATGGGCTGCCATGCCATTGACTCCCATATAGGCCCATGGCCCATTTGACTTGAAGACATGTCATAGTTGACCCTTGACCATTGACTTTGACTTCCCATTTTGCCCCTCGTTTACTTTTGAATTCAAATTCATTTCTTCCCTCCATTTATTTCCATGAATGTCCACCACCTTCTAGAAGCTTTTGGAACCTTGACTTGATAGAGTTGACTTCTCGTAATGACCATATTGCCCCTGGAGTCTCCTAGTGTCATTAGGACTCCTTTCCCTAGTAGGGTTAGGTTTCCTAGTTCAACCAGGAATTCCTGTTTTAATCAGGATTTTTCATTTCTGGCTCGACAATGATGGTTCTGGACTTGATGTTTCCTAGTGTGACTAGGAATCCTCATTTGACTAGAATTTCTGCTCTTTTCTTGGTTTGACCAGGAATTGACCCATTTTCCTAGTTTGACTAGGAAATGTCTCAAAATGGCTTCATTTGCTCATTTTTCCTATTTCTGCTTCATTTGACCTGAAAACACAAAAACAAGACAAGAAACACAAAATATCGAGTTCTAGAACTCTGGGTTAAGGAATTAGTATCATAAAGTGATGCAAAATGCACACTCATCAACCAAAATCAGAAATCAGACATTCTTCCTAAGGGAAATGGAAAAAATAGGCAGAAAAAGATTTGCACATAGAAATGGAAAAGCATCGTCCTAGCTAGGAAAACGTCCACAGTTTGGGGTTTTTTACTCTCAACTCCAAAACCCAAATTGAAATTAGAGGTCTGAAAAGATTAAAACTCAAATCCTTAAACCGTGCAAAAAATTCAAACCCTAACCCAAATTGGTGTACCTAAGTGGATGAGGTCGCAAGAATGAATAGAGGATCAGAATCGGGTTTACAATCAGCTAACAAGTCATGGGGATTAGAGTGAAGGAAGGATTTCTTGAAGGCCAACAGCAACCCCACCACACCATCATTCTTGCTCTGCTGTTGTTGTTGTTGAGCTGAAGGAGACAAATCTCTAGTGCTCGAATTTGTGAATTAAAGTCGAGCAAATGAGGGGGAAAGGGTTGGAGAACTGGAGTCGATCGAGCAGGGAGGAAAGGGATAGTGATGGGTGATTGGGTGAGAGTCGGGACGATGGGTGAGAATCGATGGTGGTGAGACAGAGAGATGGAGGTGACGGTGACAGACAAAGAGAGGGATGAGACGAGAGAGAGAGAGAGAGAGAGAGAGAGAGAGAGAGAGAGAGAGAGAGAGAGAGAGAGAGAGAGGCGTACGATTGTCTGGGAGGGTGAGGGTCTAGGTTTGGTTTTTATTTTTGTGTTTTTCAGTTTTTAGTTAATTAGTTTATATATATTTGGAGTTTTAGGAATTTAGGTATTAAAAAACACTGTGACAGAAAGGCATACCGTTGCAAAACAATCAAATATTTGCAACGACAATGGTATGCCGTTGCAAATTTATCAAATCGTTGCAACGGCCGTGACCTGCCTTCACAAATCAATCAAATCTTTACGACGACAAATATGCTGTCGCACAATATTCACTTCTTGCGACGGTGATGAGTGTTCATTTTACGTTATTTTATAATACTAACTTCCTAACCTAGAGTGTTAGAACTCGATACTTTTGTGCATGTTGTCTTGTTTTGTGTTTTTAGGTCTAATGAAGCATAAATAGGAAATATGAGCAAATGGAGCCGTTTTGGGACATTTTCTGGTCAAACTAGGAAAAGAGGAGAAATCCTAGTCATACGAGAGAACATCAAGCCCAGAACCATCATGTCAAGCCAGAAATGAGAAATCCTAATTGGAGCAGGAATTCCTAGTTGAACTAGGAAACCTAATCCTACTAGGAAAAGGAGTCCTAATGACACTAGAAATCACTAGGGGCAATATGGTCATTATGAGAAGTTGAAATGGACAAGGAATCCTAGTGGGACTAGGAAAGGTTGGTCAAAGTCAACTCAATCAAGTCAAGCTTCCAGAAGCTTCTAGAAGGTATTGGACATCCATGGAATCAAATGGGGTGAAGAAATGAATTCGAATCCAAGAGGGAGAGAGGGGCAAAATTGGAAGTCAAAGTCAATGGTCAAGGGTCAATTATGCCATGTCATGAAGTTAATTGGGCTTTGGGCCTAGGTGAAGTCGAAATGAGAAGGATGGTGAGGTGGCAGCCCAACACATCATTTGCATGCTTGCAGCCTATCACGCCAAAACCCATTCAGCCACATGCGCCAAACCTATAGCCCATTTCAAGCATTCCATGCGCTAACCCCATGCAGCCATGCGCTAAGCCCATGCAGCCATGCATCCCATCATGCCACTTGCAGCCCATTGAAAGCAGCCCACACTCAAGTCACTCAAAGCCCTAGGGCCCAAGTCATGCAGCCCACCTACGCAAGCCCAAGGAAACCCTAGCCCATCACGCCTGTAAGGAGGAAGCCCATGTGCCTATTCCTTGCCCTAGAAGACTTTCCTTATTCTGAAATGCTAATTTGGAAGGAAGATATTTGGAAGATTCCGTCAAAGATCACAAGGAGTCCTTATCTTGCAAGGAAGTCAAAACCCTGAAATCTGAACATCAAATTTCTACAGCAACCAGAACGAATCAGGTAGCATGCCATATATGGTTGGAAAGATACGGATGTTAGCTTCGCATGGAATTTTACAGATTTTGATTCCAAGTTTTCTAGCTCAAGATATGGCCACTTTAGTGTAGGTAGCGCAGCAGTTCCGCGAGCTGAAAAGAAAGTTACGCCCAAAAAAAGCCCAAATCAGCCCAAGGCCCACTTTTGGCCAAAAATTAGAAGTCTTAAGGAGCAAGGAATTCACTTATCCCACATTGAAAAATCAGCAAAACCTCTCCTCACCCTTGTTGGGTCCTCAAATGTGTGCATTTTAGGCCCTCTTTCTTAATGTATTTAGTACTTAGTCCCTATATTTCGCGTTATTTATTTGTGTTTCTCTCTTTTGTAAGTGGAAAGCCCATAGGTAACAAATGGATGCAAATCAGCCAATTTTGAACTTAAATGAGTATTTGCTGTTTAAAGAGAAGCCCAAGACCAAGAAAGGGTCCAAGAGCATGAAAGAAGTAAAAGCCCAGCCCAAACTAAAAGAGAAGTGGCGTGTGTGCTAAGTGAAAGGCTGGCTGCACTTTGCAAAGATTTTCCTTCCTAATTTGGCTCTAAAAATCAGATTTTTAATTACCTTATTTATCTCCTTTTAAATTCTGATTTATTAGAGGCTTATTAAGGGAGGAAATTAGCTACATGCAAGTCTATAGGGATCAGCCACACTTACCTATTTAAACCAAACTCTTGCTGAGTTCTATGGTTCCCAGACCTGGAGAAAACAATCAGAAAAAGAGAGAGAGGGGCTGCAGCTTGGAGGCGTGAGCTCTCCTAGGGTTTTGGCTTTTCTTCTTCTCTTTTCTTGTAATTTGGAGATGATAAACATGATTTCTTTGATGTTCTTGTTATCTAGCATGAACTAATCACGTTTTCTAGGGCCTAGGGTTCAGTCCTAGGCCGAATATTCAGTGGATTGGTGATGTAGTTGCTGTTTGTTTAATTTCATGGATTTGATGATTTTGATTTCACTTTTATCATTGTTCTCTATGTGTTTTTAATCCTTGATTGATCACCTAGGGTTATTGCATCTAGAATTTAATCAATTTAGGATGAGGACAACTAATCAGCCCCTAATACAAGTGATAAACAACTTAGGATTTAGTAATTGACTGAATTCTAATTGTGTGAAATCAATACTAAAGCACCTAAGGTAGACGTCATGCCTTAGGGTTTTATTTGCATTCATAATCTCATTTGTGTGTTAATGGACCTTGCTGCATCTTAGGTAGA
>QANW01002427.1:292030-314532 GCA_003254865.1 Dryas drummondii | reverse complement strand
TTTGCCGCAAGCCCTAGCTCACCCTAGCCGTGAGCCAATTGCTTGTGGAGGTTACCTTCTCTCTTTGCCTTGCCGCAGCCCCTCTCACTTGGTTTCTTTAATTTTTCTTCTAGTTTTCTGATTCCATGTTAGTTTATGTTTCTGAATTAATTAGCTTGTGACTCTGAATTTATTTAATTAAGTTTCTGATTTCATTTAATTTATGTCTCTGATTTCCATTCGTTTATGCTTTTGAGTTTGTTTGATTTGCGTTTCTGATTTTCTTTAGCAAGCATGAATTGGGATTTTATTACTTATTGTTTCTGTTTTTATTTATTTTATTTAATTATGTAGGTTACTTATTCTATCTTACATGTTAGTTGTAGGTTGATTAATGGATTTGCATGTTCTAACAAATCGTTTATCCGTCTCTTGGTCTGTTAGTTTGATGTTTGCGCGTATTAAATTTCCACTATCTATTTAAACCCCCGTCACTAGTTGTTTGCATCCTTTGACTGGCCACCTTAGGGTAATTGCATCTAGTTTATCTGTTAGGTTTAGCTGTGAAATAGTCAAAGACACTAAACCACAAGTAACAAGGGAATAAGGGATTATTCTTGGTAGTGGGGTTGGGCGACCTCTATAAGGAAATAGTCAAAGCTTATATGTTGTGCATGTTGGACGTTCTCATAAAACTTAATGACTCCTGCATGGGTAACAGCTGCCTTAGCTTGAACTAGGGAACATGTAGGTTAACTGGCTAAGGAAGGCCCAAGAAGCTCTTAGTTCATGCATTAGGAGAACAATGGCGAGAAAGTAACTAGCCAAACCTTTTTAGCTGTCAAACTTTAATACATTGTGTTCAAATTAACTGTCATTAGCCTTGGATGGTTATTGCATGCATATCTGATTTGAAACCGAAAACTTAACATTCCAAGATAGAATAAAGTGTGTGTGCGTGTGGTGATGTGTGCGTGTGTTCCATCTTTTTCAAAACCCCCCTTTTAGTTATTCTAATGATTAATTGCATTGATTTGTTGTATATTAACTATTCCCTGTGGGATCGACCTCGTGCTTGTACGCTTTGCTACTGATGCGATTCGTGCACTTGCGAGTAAACTTAGAATGAGATAATTGTTTATTTTATTCTAAGAAAACACATTCAACACCCTCTCTTTGGTCCTTCCCTTGAACGATTGGAATCCCATTGTTGAGAACTCAAAGAAAGTGACTCAATCAGATTTGTAGCCTCATCCACCGTTTTTGACATAAATGCACCACCACATGCCGAATCCATCTTGGCTTGGTCTCTCTCCAATAATCCCTGATAAAAACAACAAATCACATACCAAGGAGATAGGTTATGGTGTGGGCAACTAATAAGTAACTCATTGAATCTGTCCCAAGTCTCATGGAATGGCTCGTCCGCTTTCTGCACAAATCCAAGAATCTCCTTCCGGATTGAATTCGTCTTGGAAATGGAATAGAACTTGTTCAGGAACTTGCTCGAAAGATCATCCCATGTCGAAATGGAACCACTGGGCAGCGAATACAACCACCTCTTTGCCTTGTCCTTAAGCGCAAAAGGGAACATCCTCAAACGATACTGATCGGCGTTCAGACCCCTCAACTGTGCGGCTTCACAAATCCCGGAAAGCTCCTTCAAAAAGTGGATTGGATCCTCCCCATTCAGCCCATGGTAGCTCGGCAACAAGTGAATCTGGCCACTCTTGATTTCGAAATCAGTGGCTATGGTTGAATACCGAATGCACGATGGTTGAGTGGGCAGCGAAGGTGCTGAAAAATGGCTCAGGGGCTGCGGCACAATCTCATTTGCTTCAGCCATTTCGACACTCTCAGTCACTTCACTACTCGAATCTGATGCACTAGGTTGCGGGCTGACTTGTGATGTACCTAAAGCTTCGTTCTTCAGCCTTTCCAACCTAGCAACAAGTTCAGGGTTCATAAAAACACCTAATCAAGAGAAAAACACACAATCAGTAGAAGAATGCAAATAAAGGCATGACATTTATTAAAAACTAAAAATTAACAAAAACTGAAATCTAGCTAATATAACCTAATTCTAATGACTAATTAAACCAATTCATTGATATTAGACACCACTCCCCGGCAACGGCGCCAAAAACTTGTTGATTGTGTTTTCTTAGAACAAAATAAACAATTATCTCATTCTAAGTTTACTCGCAAGTGCACGAATCGCATCAGTAGCAAAGCGTACAAGCACGAGGTTGATCCAACAGGGAATGGTTAATAAACAATAAATCAATTCAATTAATCACTCGAATAACTAAATGGGGGGGTTTTGAAAAGATGGAACACACGCACACATCACCACACGCACACACCCTTTATTCTATCTTGCAATGTTAAGTTTTCAGTTTCAAATCAGATAAGCATGCAATAACCATCCAAGGCTAATGACAGTTAATTTGAACACAACATATTAAAGTTTGACTGCTAAAAAGGTTTGACTAATTACTTTCTCGCAATTGTTCTCCTAATGCATAAACTAAGAGCTTCTTGGGCCTTCCTTAGGCAGTTAACCTACATGTTCCCTAGTTCAAGCAAAGGCAGCTGTTACCCATGCAGGAGTCATTAAGTTTTATGAGAACGTCAAACATGCACAACATATAAGCTTTGATTATTTCCTTATAGAGGTCGCCCAACCCCACTACCAAGAACAATCCCTCATTCCCTTGTTACTTGTGGTTTAGTGTCTTTGACTATTTCACAGCTAAACCTAACGGATAAACTAGATGCAATTACCCTAAGGTGGCCAGTCAAAGGATGCAAACAACTAGTGACGGGTTCTAATAGATAGTGGAAATTTAATACATGCAAACATCAAACTAACAGACCAAGAGACGGATAAACGATTTGTTAGAGCATACGAATCCATTAATCCACCTACGACTAACATGCAAGATAGAATAACTAACCTACATACTTAATTTAAATAAATAAAAACAGAAACCAACAATAATGAAATCCCAATTCATGCTTAACAATTAAAATCAGAAACGTAAAATTAAGGGCACAAACTAAACAACTAAATTAAATTACATAAATTAAATGAAATCAGAGCTAAGCACTAAATAAATTCAGAAACTTAATTAAACAGATTCAGAGGCATAATCCAAAAATAAAATAGAAAACTAGAACGAAAATCAAAAGAAGCAAGGGAAAGGGGCTGCGGCAAGACAAGGAAGAGAAGGCACCTTGCACAAGCAATTGGCTCACGGCTATGGTGAGCTAGGGCTTGCGGCTTAAGGGTGTCCTTCCTTGCAGCCACGCCACTCCACTCTCTCTCTCTACTTCGGCTAGCCCTCAGAATAACAAACTAAAATTCTGAAAGTAAAAATCTAGAACAGAAAAATAAACTAGAGAAACTGAAAATAAACTAGGAGAAGAAGAAAATTCGGCTGGAGTGTGTAGATGCAAAAAGTGATCCCTGAGGTCTAAGGTATATGATATATTTGTAGAGGTGCATTCCTTGAGAGGCAAGGAGAAAGAAACATGCGGCTGCTAGGGTTTCTTCTCCTTGTTGCTTGCGGCATCAGCTAGGGTTAGGGTGCAATGGGCTTGCGGCAAGGCTTGGTCCTCTTGGGCTTAAGTGGCGCATGCAAGTCAGCTAGGCCCCCCTCCCTTGCGCATGGGCTGCTGGTCTTGGGCCTTGATGTGCTTTGGGCTCGCATGTGTTGGGCTGAAGTGGCTTGTACAAGTTGGGCTAGGGTTTCACTCCATGGGCTTCCACCTTGGGCTTGCATCTTGGGCTTGCGCATGGGCTCCTTGGCTGCTAGGGTTTGCATGGCATGCATACGCATGCCTGGGCTGCCATCTTGCTCCTTACGCATGGTCTTTGGGCTGCTAGGGTTTGGGCCCATGCATGTGCATGCATGGCCCATCTTGGTTCGGCATCCCTAGGGCCCATGGGCCCTCCAATTTTGACTTCCCATTTTGCCCCTCATTTCCATTTGAATTCAAATTCATCTCTTCCCTCTATTCATTTCCATGGATGTCCACTACCTTCTAGAAGCTTCTGGAACCTTGATTTTGTAGAGTTGACTTTGACCAACATTTCCTAGTGCAACTAGGATTCCTTGTAAATGAAGGATTCCTTATCCATTTCGACTTCTCATAATGACCATATTGCCCCTGGGTCTCCTAGTGTCATTAGGACTACTTTCCCTAGTTAGGTTAGGTTTCCTAGTTCAACCAGGATTTCCTGTTCGAATCAGGATTTCTCATTTCTGGCTCCGCAATGATGGTTCTGGACTTAATGTTTCCTAGTGTGACTAGGAATCCTCATTTGACTAGGATTTCTGCACTTTTCCTGGTTTGACCAGGATTTCACTCGTTTTCGTAGTTTGACCAGGATTTCCTGTTCGAATCAGGATTTCTCATTTCTGGCTCCGCAATGATGGTTCTGGACTTAATGTTTCCTAGTGTGACTAGGAATCCTCATTTGACTAGGATTTCTGCACTTTTCCTGGTTTGACCAGGATTTCACTCGTTTTCGTAGTTTGACCAGGAAATGTCCCAAAATGGCTCCATTTGCTTGTTTTTCTCATTTCTGCTTAATTTGACCTGAAAACACAAAAACAAAACAAGAAACGCAAAATCTCGAGTTCTAACACTCTAGGTTAAGGAATTAGTATCATAAAGTGATACAAAATGCACACTCATCATATACCGATTCATTATTTCGTTTTGAAAAGTTTTCGAAAACGGTTTTGTGGAAGTTGACATTCCAAGTAAAAGCTATGTGGTTTATCAAATTCTTGTGGTTTTCAAACCACCTTTGCAGTACCCTCCAGATTTTCGGTTTGGATAGGTCTTTGGGACCCATCACGGCACACATATAGGCTTTGGGCCGTGTGTCGGGATGTTTCGCCCTTTGGGGGCCGCTCTGTGTGCACGTACGACCAGGATTTGCCTGCACGTGCTGATTTTATTCACACGTGTGTATGGCCAGGATATTGCCTGCACGTGTTGGATTCATTCCACGCGTGTGTATGGCCAGGATATTGCCTGCACATGTTGGATTCACTCCACGCGTGTGTATGGCCAGGATATTGCCTGCCTGTGCGATGCAGGAATTCCGCACAGGTGTATGGCCAGGTTATTCAGGGTATATAGCATGGTGGAAAATGAAATTGGCATCTTCAGAGTTTAAGTATAGATTTTAAGTGAGAAATATCTTTCGAGTTTTATAATGATTTCGATTTTATTATTATTTTTATGACTTTGTTAATTTAAATGGCTGGTTATTGAGAAATGTGTTTTGAGTTATCTTTTGCTTGGAAATGATTTTAAAACTGGGGGATTTCAGAGAGTGACGTGAGGTCTTGGTGCTAAATGTGGTTTTGAAGGACTTTATGAAACAAGAAGTTTACTTTTATTTTCGTTTTCATTAAACTGTCCACTCACTGAGTTTGTCTCACGGTTTATTTGTTTGTCTTAAATTGTCCCCCAGGTAGTAGATTTGGTGGAGGTCGAGCCAAACACGTCGAGGCAGTTGCAATCATCTCCTTAGTCGGACCTTGTAGGCGCCATTTAATTTTTGTAAAAATTCCTTGTAATAGAATAGCAGCTCTGATAACCACTCTACAAATTTTAAGTTGGATTTTTGTGAGATTGTTGGGTCTGAGACCCTATTTGGTTGTGGTAGAGGTGGTTGGTGTATAGAAGTGCTTTTTAACAGGTTTTGGAATTTCTGGGTTAGTCCATTTTCAGGGGAGGTTCTGCCGAATTTTCGGTAGAATTTTCCTCGAATTTGGATTCCCGCAGGTCCTCTCCGGGTTTCAGGGTGGAACCCGGGGGCGGTCCTGTCACTGGATGTAACAACTAGGGGTCGGAATCCACCACTAACATATTACTTACACAATCATAGACATATAAGAGCAATTAATTGACAAGATATATTGATAAAGTTGTCAGCCGGGAGGCCTTGATTATCGGACACTCACCTAACTATTATCCTCCTAGTGCATAAATTAGTAGATTGATTATCTCTTACTAACTTAGTTAACCCACATGTTCCTAGATAGCTTGATTATCGTCTACCTAAGCTGTTAACCATGCAAGAGTCATTACGATTATGTGAGAACGACAAACACATAGACCCTCTTAAGAGCATCTATGATCTCTTTCCTCAAAGATAAATTCTTAGGATATCTCTTTGTTACCTATTGAAACAGATGGCTTGATTATCACCCCCTCAATTCCATAACAAATTCTAGATGCATACAACCTAAGGTGATCAATCAAAGATGTAATACAACTAAAATCAATTAAAGCAGAGGTCCAAGATTTATCAATATAAATGGTAATTAAAAACTCAATATTCCATGACAAACGTAAATAACATAATTAGGGCTTCATCCTAGCCCTAGCTAGAAGTTTAGCTACTCATAACTAAAGTAAAAACAAAACAAAACATAATTATAAACTGATGAAACCGATGGAAGAGAGAAGGAAAGGCCACGGCAGCAAAGTGGAGGTGGTTCCACCCTTGGGCGACGGCTTAAGGGCTGCGGCAAAGAAACCTTCTTCTCCTCTAGGTTTTGGCAAAGAAAGATATGGGGGCTGGAGTCTTGCTTCAAAATAAAGCAAAAAGGGGCTAGGGTTTGCATCAAAAGAGAAAAAGTAAGAGAGAGAAAAGAGCATGTAGAAGAAGTCTTGCACTTATGAAGGAGAGAGGTCTATTTGTAGGGAACCTTGGGGCTGAGGTTTCTCTCATTCTTCAATGTGGGATTGACACTTTCCTTGCACATCAAGACTTGTAATTTTCGGCCAAGCATGGGTCTTGGGCTGATTTGGGCTCTTTTTGGGCGGAACTCACTTTTCTGTTCGCGGAACTGCTGGCCTTGGTCCTTTGGGCTATGGTTATGCGCATGGCCCTTAGTGCATGGGCTGCATGTGTGGTCCATGTCATTTGATGATGTGGCATGGTTGACCATTGACTTTGACCTTTGACCTTTGACTTTGACCAAAAGTCAACCTTGACCAAAAAGGTTCCCCAAAAGATTATGTGTGAGATTCTCCAAAGATTCCTTTTAGATTCCAGATCCTTCTAGAAGATTCCCTCAAGATTCTTTTTCTCATTTTTTCCATTTTTAGCTCAAAATAGCCTCATTTAGCTTCTTTCCCCATCATTGCTTCATTTAACCTACAAAACACTAAAACAAACCAACAAGATCTAAAATATCGAGTTCTTGCACTTTAGGTTAGGGAATTAGTATCATAAAATGATGCAATTTAGACACTCAACAGTACCAAACTAGGGTAGACGCCATGCACTAGTTTGTACATTTGGGGAATCGTGCATTTCATGCTATGCCATAGGTGAATATGCAAATGCATTCATCAATAGGAATTAAAGATTTCAAAATTTGCACCATGACATTGAATAGGAGGTCTAATGGTAAAGTCCTAGAGTCCTAGTATCATCATTCATCTATTTTCACAAGATAACTTGTTGTTTTCATACTCTTTGCTAGTTGCGCATCTTAGTCTTTAAATTAGGTTTAATTTTATGTTTTCAAGTCATACAAACCCCCTCCAACTCGTGAGTGCGTGTGTGTGTTTCATTTCAGTAAATAGCTGCCCTAGGCGTGACAACTTGGGCAGCCACTTGTGTCTTATTTTCTTATGTCTTTAGCATTAGGATTATCATTTAAAGATCTTAATTGGTTCTCGTGGGATCGACCTTGCTTGCTGTTGAATGTGTTTTCTTAGAATAAAATAAACAAATATCTCATTCTAAGTTTACTCGCAAGTGCACGAATCGCATCAGTAGCAAAGCGTACAAGCACGAGGTCGATCCCACAAGGAATGGTTAATATACAATAAATCAATGCAATTAATCACTAGAATAACTAAATGGGGGGTTTTGGAAGATGGAACACACGCACACATCACCACACGCACACACACTTTATTCTATCTTGCAATGTTAAGTTTTTAGTTTCAAATCAGATAAGCATGCAATAACCATCCAAGGCTAATGACAGTTAATTTGAACACAACATATTAAAGTTTGACAGCTAAAAAGGTTTGACTAGTTACTTTCTCGCCATTGTTCTCCTAATGCATAAACTAAGAGCTTCTTGGGCCTTCCTTAGCCAGTTAACCTACATGTTCCCTAATTCAAGCTAAAGCAGCTGTTACCCATGCAGTAGTCGTTAAGTTTTATGAGAACGTCAAACATGCACAACATATAAGCTTTGACTATTTCCTTATAGAGGTCGCCCAACCCCACTACCAAGAATAATCCCTTATTCCCTTGTTACTTGTGGTTTAGTGTCTTTGACTATTTCACAGCTAAACCTAACAGATAAACTAGATGCAATTACCCTAAGGTGGCCAGTCAAAGGATGCAAACAACTAGTGATGGGGGTTCTAATAGATAGTGGAAATTTAATACATGCAAACATCAAACTAACAGACCAAGAGACGGATAAACGATTTGTTAGAACATGCAAATCCATTAATCAACCTACGACTAACATGCAATATAGAATAACTAACCTACATAATTAATTTAAACAAATAAAAGGAACAGCAACAATAAATAATGAAATCCCAATTCATGATTAACAATTAAAATCCGAAACGCAAAATTAAAAACATAAACTCAACAACTAAATTAAATTGCATAAACTAAAAGAAATCAGAACCATGCACTAAATAAATTCAGAAACTTAATTAAATAAATTCAGAAGCATAATCCAACAATAAAATAGAAAACTAGAACGAAAATCAAAAGAAACAAGGAGAAGGGGTTGCGGCAAGACAAGGAAGAGAAGGCACCTTGCACAAGCAATTTGGCTCAAGGCTATGGTGAGCTAGGGCTTGCGGCTTAAAGGTGTCCTTCCTTGCAGCCACGCCACTCCTCTCTCTCTCTACCTTCGGCTAGCCCTCACAAGAATTAAACTAAAAATAACCTGGAACAGCAAAAATAAAACTAAGGAACAAAAGAGAATTTTCAACTGGAGTAGGAGGTGAGAAAAGTGATCCCCAGGTATATCGGCTGGAGTGTGTAGGTGCAAAAAGTGATCCCTGAGGTCTAAGGTATATGATATATTTGTAGAGGTGCATTCCTTGAGAGGCAAGGAGAAGGAAACATGCGGCTGCTAGGGTTCCTTGTCCTTGTTGCTTGCGGCATCAGCTAGGGTTAGGTGCAATGGGCTTGCGGCATCAGCTTGTCCTCTTGGGCTTAAGTGGCGCATGCAAGTCAGCTAGGGGCCCCTCCCTTGTGCATGGGCTGCTGGTCTTGGACGTTGATGTGCTTTGGGCTCACATGTGTTGGGCTGAGGTGGCTTGCACAAGATGGGCTAGGGTTTCACTCCATGGGCTTCCACCTTAGGCTTGCGCATGGGCCCCCTTGGCTGCTAGGGTTTGCATGGCATGCATGCGCATGCATGGGCTGCCATCTTCCTCCTTGCGCATGGCCTTTGGGCTGCTAGGGTTTGGGCCCATGCATGTGCATGCATGGCCCATCTTGGTTCGGCATCCCTAGGGCCCATGGGCCTTCCACTTTTGACTTCCCATTTTGCCCCTCATTTCCATTTGAATTCAAATTCATTTCTTCCCTCCATTCATTTCCATGGATGTCCACCACCTTCTAGAAGCTTCTGGAACCTTGACTTTGTAGAGTTGACTTTGACCAACATTTCCTAGTGCAACTAGGATTCCTTGTAAATGAAGGATTCCTTATCCATTTCGACTTCTCGTAATGACCATATTGCCCCTGGGGTCTCCTAGTGTCATTAGGACTCCTTTCCCTAGTTGGGTTAGGTTTCCTAGTTCAACCAGGATTTCCTGTTCGAATCAGGATTTCTCATTTCTGGCTCCGCAATGATGGTTCTGGACTTGATGTTTCCTAGTGTGACTTGGAATCCTCATTCAACTACGATTTCCGCACTTTTCCTGGTTTGACCAGGATTTCACTCGTTTTCCTAGTTTGACCAGGAAATGTCCTAAAATAGCTCCATTTGCTTCTTTTTCTCATTTATGCTTCATTTGACCTTAAAATACAAAAACAAGACAAGAAACACAAAATATCAAGTTCTAACACTCTAGGTTAAGGAATTAGTATCATAAAGTGATGCAAAATGCACACTCATCACTTGCCATCTATATTATATATAGATTCATCCACTGCGAGTATTAAAATATAACGAACAGTTTTTGGCGCCGTTGCCGGGAACTAGTTTTGATTTTTGTGACAATCTTTATGTGTTATTTTAGTGTCTTTATTTAGTGATTATTCTCTGTTTCCTTTTATTAATTTAGTTTCCTTTCTTTTTGTTCTTGTGCCGTGAGTCTAGTGATTAGGATTGGTGTTTTTGTGTTGCAAGTTTTGGCCTTGAGTTATTAACATTCTTGTTGCATGTTCTTGCCGCCAGCGTGTTAGTGATTTAGGCTAGTTTGTTTTTTTTTTTTCTTGGTGCCATGGGTTTCGATCTTTAATTGGCTGTATGTTTTTAGTAGTTGAGTTACATTAAGAGTCTAATTCAGCTAGGTAGCCAAGTATGGATAGGTGTTAATTAACTTTCCTTTGTGTGTTAGTGTTTGCATCTAATTAGGAAGGTAAGTTTAAATTTAAATTCCTTACTTTATTTGCATGATCTGATTTGGTGATTGTTTCCTTATTAGTTTAGGCTAGTTGAATTCCAAGTTAAGTAGGATTGCATCTAATTAAGAAATTTGAATTTGAATTGATTCTTGTTTTAATTTTCTGAATTTGATAATTTTCTTTTTAGTTTATTTACTTTGATTGATTAATTTTCCTTTTCAGCTTTTATTTTCATTTTATTTTCTGATTTTCATATTTATTTAATTAAATAATTTAATTACTTCCCAAAATTAAAAAAAAAATTAATCCGAAAATTACTTTTCTTTCTTATTGTTTAATTGTGGTTCTAATTTGTTTGTTTTTTATTTTGTAGGTACTTGTGCATGTCCCAGCCAGATCCTAACAAGCCAACTGATGACACTCATTTGGATGAGAGATTAGCCCAAATCAGATTGCTTTGTGAAAGGAGTAAGACAGAATAAGTGCGAGCAGCAGCACGTCTACCTTTGCCATCCCCTACACCGTCTCCTACATCTTCATCAAGCTCTCACCAATTTGAAAAAGTTATGGCCGAGGAAGACGACGTGGAACACATGGGGGATCTATACGTCCCGACCATCCCTGCATCCCCTTCGAGTATTGCCTTGCCACCTGCTGCAAGAAACTATGAGCTCAAATCCTCTCACTTTAATATGCTGCCCTTTTTTCATGGTTTACCTAGTGAAGATCCGCAAACTCACCTTAAAGATATATTTAATGCTGTGAGCTTTTTGCCCTTGACAGGTGTGAATGAGAATCAACTTAAGATGAGGGTGTTTCCTTATACTTAGAAGGATAAAGCTAAGTTCTGGCTGAATTCTTTGAAACCTGGATCATTGAGGACTTGGGATGAAATTGAGAAGAAGTTCCTAGAAAAGTTCTTTTCATCTCAAAAGACGGATATACTGAGGGACAAGATTATGCAGTTTTGTCAACAAGATGAGTCATTCTCAGAGGCTTGGGAGCGTTTTAATACACTGCTACTTCAATGTCCACATCATGGACTTCCTTTAAACTTATTAATGCGAATATTTTATAAAGGACTAACCCCTGCGAGTAGGAATGCTGTGATTAATTTTTCAGGTGGTTCTATCAGGAATAAGACACCCAGGAGGCCTCTGACCTCTATGAAGAGATGGCAAGAGAAACAATGCATTCAGATACTAGAGGTAAGTGCGCTGGAGTTAATGAGGTTAATGCTTCTAATAATTTTGCATCTAATGCGCAGATCACTCGGCTGGAACGCAAAATGGATGCCATGCTTGCCCTGAATTAGAGAGCTCCATCATTGGAGGTTTGCGCCATTTGTGCTACACCTGGACATGAAACGATTTCTTGCCCTCATGGTGTTGATTTCCCTGAGTTTGTGCAAGAACAGGCCAACATGTTGAACTCATATAATCAGAGGCCCAGGAATGATCCATTTTCTCCTACTTACAATCCAGGGTGGCGGAATCATCCCAATTTCAGATGGAGTAATAACCAGAATCAGCAGCAGCCTCAGGGTTCATTTCCACAACATCAGGCACATCAGGGCTATCAACAACAACAGCCTCAGAAGAAGTCCTTGGAAGATTTGATTGCATCCACGGTTCAGAGCACACAGTCTTTCATTCAGAAGTCAGAGACACATATGCAGAAGACTGATAGGGCCATTGTGAATCTTGAGCAACAGATGGGCCAGTTAGCTACTGCATTGAATCAGAGAGAGCCAGGGAGACTTTCAGGGCAAGTGATCATTAACCCCACGAACAATGAGCAGGTGAATGCAATTACTCTCAAAGGGGGTAAGATAGTTGGGAAAGAGGAGGAAGCAGTTGTTACGAAAGGTGTCGAGTTAGAAGATGCACCTGAGGTCATAGCCGAACCTGTTGAGGATACCTTAGACCCTTCTGTACCATCTTCAGCCAACCATTTTGTAGCTCCAGAGGGGTTTCCCTTACCTCAGTTACAATTTGACCCTTCTAAGTTGATTTCTTTACATGCTCCTTTTCCTAGCAGGTTGCAGAAGGCTATGAAAGAAGACCCTCTGAAGGGTGTTATGGAGATATTTAGGAAGGTGGAGATCAATATTCCCCTTCTAGATACGATTAAGCAAGTGCCCAGGTATGCAAAGTTCCTCAAGGACTTGTGCATGAACAAGAGGAGGTTCAAGGAGTTCGAGACAGTAAAGGTCTCTGAGGAAGTTTTAGCAGTGCTTCTGACGAAGCTACCTCCCAAGCTCAAGGACCCAGGCAGCTTTATGTTGAATGTTTTCTTAGAACAAAATAAACATCTATTTCATTCAAAGTATACTCGCAAGTGCACGAATCGCATCAGTAGCAAAGCATACAAGCACGAGGTCGATCCCACAGGGAATGGTTAATACACAACAAATCAATTCAATTAATCAATAGAATAACTAAATGGGGGGTTTTTGGAAAGATGGAAACACACGCACACATCACCACACGCACACACCCTTTATTCTATCTTGCAATATTAAGTTTTTCAGTTTCAAATCAGATAAGCATGCAATAACCATCCAAGGCTAATGACAGTTAATTTGAACACAACATATTAAAGTTTGACTGCTAAACAGGTTTGGCTAGTTACTTTCTCGCAATTGTTCTCTTAATGCATAAACTAAGAGCTTCTTGGGCCTTCCTTAGCCAGTTAACCTGCATGTTCCCTAGTTCAAGCTAAGGCAGCTGTTACCCATGCAGGAGTCATTAAGTTTTATGAGAACGTCAAACATGCACAACATATAAGATTTGACTATTTTCTTATAGAGGTCGCCCAACCCCACTACCAAGAATAATCCGTTATTCCCTTGTTACTTGTGGTTTAGTGTCTTTGACTATTTCACAGCTAAAACTAACAAATAAACTAGATGCAATTACCCTAAGGTGGCCAGTCAAAGGATGCAAACAACTAGTGACGGGTTCAAATAGATAATGGAAATTTATATACATGCAAACATCAAACTAATAGACCAAGAGACGGATAAACGATTTAATAAAGCATGCAAATTCATTAATCAACCTACAACGAACATGCAAGATAGAATAAATAAACCTATATAATTAAAATAGAAAAGAAAATCAGAATAATATAAATAAATTCCCAATCCATGTTGGAAAGCAAACTAATTAAACAAAACAATTAAAAACTAGAATTACAAAAGAAAAACAAAGAAAACATCACTAAGGTGGCAGCGGCGGCGGCACAAGGTGGGAGCAGCGGCGGCACAAGGTGGCAGCAGCGGCGGCGACACAAGTTGGCAGCGGCTTGACTCCTTCCTCCTCCTTCGGTTCAGCAGAAAAATAAATAAAGAGAGATGATGGTGGCTGCGGCAAGGGAAGATAAATAATGGGGGCTGCTAGGGTTCCTAGGCTGCGTGAGAAAAGAAAGAGAGAGAAAGGAGGCTAGGGTATTGGCGGCTAGAAAGAGGGAGAGATTAAGCTAGGGTTTCTGAAATTTCAGAGATGATTCCCTCTCTTTGAGTTATAAAGATGTATTTATAGAGGAAAGTGGGGCTGAGGTTTCTCTTTCTCTTCAATGTGGGATAAGTGCATTCCTTGCACACCAAGACTTATAATTTTCGGCCAAGCATGGGCCTTGGGCTGATTTGGGCTCTTTTTGGGCGTAACTCCCTTTTCAGCTCGCGGAACTGCTGCGCTACCTCTACTAAAATGACCATATCTTGAGCTAGAAAACTCGAACTCGAAATCTGTAAAATTCCCTGCGAAGCTAACATCCGTATCTTTCCAACCATATATGGCATGCTACCTGATTAGTTCTGGAGAATTATAGAATTGCTGTCGAAATTAGTGCTCTATTTTCCAGGGTTTTGACTTCTTTTTCAGCTAGGATTCCTTGGGCTTTCTCTTTGTAGGCGTGATGGGCTAGGGTTTCAATTAAAAGAACATGGGCTGGCTGCAACAAGCAAGTGGCGTGATGAGCTTTAGGGATGCATGGCTGTATGACTTGGGCTCTAGAGTTGGCGCATGGTTTGCATGGCATGTGCATGCATGCATGGGCTGCCACCTTGCAATCGACTTTCACATAGGCCCATGGCCCACTTGACTTCATGACATGACATAGTTGACCTTTGACCA
Source organism: Dryas drummondii (assembly GCA_003254865.1). NCBI lineage: Eukaryota > Viridiplantae > Streptophyta > Magnoliopsida > Rosales > Rosaceae > Dryas > Dryas drummondii. The sequence continues at coordinate 299,811 of QANW01002427.1, read as the reverse complement.
TTGAATTTGACTTCCCATTTCGCCCCTCATTTCTCTTTGGATTTGAATTCATTTCTTCCCTCCATTGGTTTTCATGGATGTCCACCACCTTCTAGAAGCTTCTGGAACCTTGACTTGATTGTCTTGACTTTGACCAACTTTTCCTAGTCCCACTAGGATTCCTTGTAGATGTAAGATTCCTTGTCCATTTCAACTTCTCATAATGACCATATTGCCCTTAGTGATTCCTAGTGTCATTAGGATTCATTTCCCTAGTAGGGTTAGGTTTCCTAGTTCAACCAGGAATTCCTGCTCCAATTAGGATTTCTCATTTCTGACTTGATAATGATGGTTCTGGTCTTGATGTTTCCTTGTATGACTAGGAATCCTCATTTGATTAGGATTTCTGCTCTTTTCCTAGTTTGACCAGGAAATGTCCTAAAACGGCTCTTTTAGCTTCTTTCTTTATCATTGCTTCATTTGACCTAAAAACACAAAAACAAGACAACAGACACAGAAGTATCGAGTTCTAACACTCTAGGTTAGGGAGTTAGTATCATAAAATAACGTAAAATGAACACTCATCACTTCACTATCCCTTGTATCATTGGGGATCGCAGGTTTGAGAAAGCTCTCCTTCACTATCCCTACGTAAAATGTCATTTTCTGTGTATGAGACTCTAAATTTAGGTGAGCTGCAGGCGACCTCTGTGAGTATCCAGTTAGCTGATAGATCAGTTAAGTACCCGTAGAGGAATTTTGGAGGATGTACTTATGAGAGTAGATGAAGTGATATTGCCGGCTGATTTCCTAGTTTTGGAAATGGAGGTGTTGATTGTTTTCTTAGAACAAAATAAAGATATATCTCATTCCAAGTATACTCGCAAGTGCACGAATCGCATTAGTAGCAAAGCGTACAAGCACGAGGTCGATCCCACAGGGAATTGTTAATACACAACAAATCAATTCAATTAATCAATAAAATAACTAAATGGGGGGTTTTGAAAAGATGGAAACACACGCACACTACACCACACGCACACACCCTTTATTCTATCTTGCAATGTTAAGTTTTTAGTTTCAAATCAGATAAGCATGCAATAACCATCCAAGGCTAATGACAGTTAATTTGAACACAACATATTAAAGTTTGACTGCTAAAAAGGTTTGACTAGTTACTTTCTCGCAATTGTTCTCCTAATGCATAAACTAAGAGCTTTTTGGGCCTTCCTTAGCCAGTTAACCTACATGTTCCCTAGTTCAAGCTAACGCAACTGTTACCCATGCAGGAGTCATTAAGTTTTATGAGAACGTCAAACATGCACAACATATAAGCTTTGACTATTTCTTTATAGAGGTCGCCCAACCCCACAACCAAGAATAATCTCTTATTCCCTTGTTACTTGTGGCTTAGTGTATTTGACTATTTCACAGCTAAACCTAACAAATAAACTAGATGCAATTACCCTAAGGTGGCCAGTCAAAGGATGCAAATAACTAGTGATGGGTTCTAATAGATAGTGGAAATTTAATACATGCAAACATCAAACTAACAGAGCAAGAGACGAATACACGATTTGTTAGAACATGCAAATCCATTAATCAACCTACAACTAACATGCAAGATAGAATAAATAAATCTACATAATTAAAATGGAAAAGAAAATCAGAATAATATAAATAAATTCCCAATCCATGTTGGAAAGCAAACTAATTAAACAAAACAATTAAAAACTAGAATCAAACAAAAGAAATAAGAATTCCAAAACAAAAATAAAAGAACATCCCTAGAGAGTGGCAGCAGCGGCGGCACAAGGTGGCAGCGGCTGGACACCTTCCTCCTCCTTCGGTTCAGCAGAAAAATAAAGAAAGAGAGATGATGGTGGCTGCGGCAAGGGAAGAGAAAATATGGGGGCTGCTAGGGTTCCTAGGCTGCGTGAGAAAAGAAAGAGAGAGAAAGGAGGCTAGGGTATTGGCGGCTACAAGAGAGAGAGAGAGAGAGAGAGAGAGAGAGAGAGAGAGAGAGAGAGAGAGAGAACAGCTAGGGTTTCTGAAATTTTAGAGATCAGTCCTTCTTTTTGAGTTATAAAGATGTATTTATAGAGCAAAGTGGGGCTGAGGTTTCTCTTTCTCTTCAATGTGGGATAAGTGCATTCCTTGCACACCAAGACTTATAATTTTCGGCCAAGCATGGGCCTTTGGCTGATTTGGGCTCTTTTTGGGCGTAACTCCCTTTTCAGCTCGCGGAACTGCTGCGCTACCTCCACTAAAATGACCATATCTTGAGCTAGAAAACTCGGAATCGAAATCCGTAAAATTCCCTGCGAAGCTAACATCCGTATCTTTCCAACCATATATGGCATGCTACCTGATTCGTTTTAGAGAATTACAGAATTGCTGTCGAAATTGGTGCTCTATTTTCCAGGGTTTTGACTTCTTTTTCATCTAGGATTCCTTGGGCTTTCTCTTTGTAGGCGTGATGGGCCAGAGTTTCCTTTAAAAGAACATAGGCTGGCTGCAACAAGCAAGTGGCGTGTTGGGCTTTAGGGATGCATGGCTTGTGCATGGCTGTATGACTTGGGCTGAATGGGCTGCAAGCATGCAAATAATGTGTTGGGCTGCCACCTCACCATTCTTGTGGATTTCGACTTCACTTAGGCCCAAAGCCCAATTGACTTCATGACATGATATGGGTGACCCTTGACCATTGACTTTGACTTCCAATTTTGCCCCTCTCTCCCTCTTGGATTCGAATTCATTTCTTCCCTCCATTTGATTCCATGGGTGTCCACCACCTTCTAGAAGCTTCTGGAACCTTGACTTGATTGAGTTGACTTTGACCAACTTTTTCTAGTCCCACTAGGATTCCTTGTAGCTGTAAGATTCCTTGTCCATTTCAACTTCTAATAATGACCATATTGCCCCTAGTGATTCCTAGTGTCATTAAGACTCCTTTCCCTAGTAGGGTTAGGTTTCCTAGTTCAACCAGGAAATCTTGTTCCAATTAGGACTTCTCATTTCTGGTTTGACAATGATGGTTCTGCGCTTGATGTTTCCTCTTGTGACTAGGAATCCTCATTTGACTAGGATTTCTGCTTGTTTCCTAGTTTGACCAGGAAATGTCCCAAAACGGCTCTTTTAGCTCCTATTTCCTATTTATGCTCCATTCAACCTAAAAACACAAAAACAAGACAACAGACACAAAAGAATCGAGTTCTAACACTCTAGGTTAGGGAGTTAGTATCATAAAATAGCGTAAAATGAACACTCATCAGGAGGCCGTACCTATGTATGAGGCACAGTTGCCCTTAATACTTGGTCGTTCCTTTATGGCCACTGCAGGTACAAATATTGACGTTCAACAGGGTACACTGACTATGAATGTGCAGGGACAGACAATTGAGTTCAGAGTGTTTGAGGCACTCAAACTACCTAGTGATGAGCATGAGTGCTTTAGGGTGGATGTTATGGACTTGATTTGTCAACAGGTGTTTAATGTGAGTTGTAGTAGTGATTCGTTGGATAGGGCTTTGATTCATAGCCCTATGGATGTGCATGAGGATGAGCAGGTTGAGAGCATTTTGGCTCCCTTAGAGGTCGTACCCCGCTGTTTAGGTATGTATATTTCTGCTTTTGAGCCTTTACCTGTTTCTGATACAAAACTTGTACCATCTGTGTTGCAGACACCTAAGCTAGAGTTGAAGGATTTACCTGAGCATCTGAAGTACGCTTATTTGGGTGAGGGAAGCATATTACTTGTGATCATTGCTTCCAACCTCAATACAGAGGAAGAGGAGAAATTGTTGAGAGTGCTGAGAGAGCACAAAATAGTGATTGGGTGGAGTATTGCAGATATCAAGAGAATCAGTCCCTCGAGGTGTATGCACAGGATATTGTTGCAGGATATAACGCCCCGAACCTCGGGCCCATAAAAATACTGAACATCAAACTTTTAAATCTGTTTTCTCTTTCTTTTGAGCCATGCACAACAATGTAAGTAAATAAAAACGTTTAATAAATCAGAATGTGAGCCAAAAAAACATTTATATAAAATCACCGTATAAAAACAATTGAATAAAACTCTTGGGTCCCACTGCCTTGTCTTCTCCTTACTACCTCCTCAGCCTGCTTAACCTGCAAACAACAACCACACTGCACCATATCCATGGTACACCGGGTCATTTAAACAAATAACCCGGTAAGCTCACTAGAGCTTGTATGAGTGAAATGACAAGATAATAATTATCCTCAATAAAATCCTCAAGTTTCATACTTACCAATAATCCACAATAATATCCATAAATATTCAATCACATAATAATTTCATCACCAGACATCGAAGCGTCAAGATAAATCATAAATCCTCGTAATCAAATCAAATCCCACCAATAATAATATTAATCATTCCATCATTCTGGCCAATCAATTTCCTAATCATCAAGTATTAACCTCAACCTCAAACATTCACCTCCTAACCCATAACCTCAAAGCATAGTCATCATCATTTCCATTCTCAAGGATTCAAGCCTAGACTTTACCCAGTTCTAGCCAAACCAATTCCTAACAGACAAATGTACACAAGAAATCAAGCAAATAGTTAAACTAACTAATTTCACTCACAGTTTAACCACGCGAAAAGACCCAAATGCCCTTCTTGGCTTCTTTGCTCGGATCTCAAATCCGGCAGCATAACGGCATCGGGAATGAGATTTCCCGAGCCCGTACACCTGTTAAGACCAGATAACCAAATAAAAACAATTCAGAAACACAAATACGCCACTGAACAACCGAAACGGGCGGCAATCACCACGCACAGTGGCTGCCCAATTCACAGAAAACACAACAACGCACACTCGAACTAACTCGGTACTACAATTCTAAAGTTAAGCCTCGCCACTTCCGAGTGGGGGACTGGGTCTTGCGCAACACTACCTAGCTAACTGGGAAAGACCATATGAAATCATTGAAGTCGTCCGTCCGGGCACATACAGGCTTCGCGCCACAACTGGCAAGGAACTCGGCCACCCTTGGCACGCCGAGCACCTCCGCTACTTTTACAAATAGACACATGTTGTACCCCCCGGAGACTTTTTTCAATTTCATCTATCTTATCGCTTTAATAAATAAAAGTCCTACCACGGACACATTTTTTCTTCATTTTCATTCAAAGTGTTAATCGTCTGTTTGGACCCCTGGGCCATCACACATCCGACCCTACCCATATCAGTACCATGCATTCAAGGCACGGCTATGGAGAATGCATTCAAGGGAAACTAAGTACCATGCATTCAAGGGAAAATCAATATCATGCATTCAAGGCAAACTAAGTACCATGCATTCAAAGGAACATCAATATCATGCATTCAAGGGAAACTAAGTACCATGCATTCAAGAAAATTCCACAATACCATGTATTAAAAGGAAAGGCATCCTACCCCATAACGGGTTGGACACCCTCCAAATCATCCAAATATCATCAAGTACAAACTTAATAATCAAAAGAGTTTGAAATTTGGTACGGGTTACATCCGACCCGACCAAATAACTCAAACAAAAATAGGGCGATGGTCCGCCCACCCCGGCCCCCGGGCCATGTTTGCTTCAACATCTATTTGGGATCCTCTACCATGTCATGCTCCCCACCTGTGGATGCTCCATCCTCAGGATCTATCTCCTGGGTACCGCCTTCTGGGACGTTGGCATGCACATCATTACTGCCAATCCCTAGCAGACCACACACGCGGTCCCAGTTAAAATCAGGGCACATCTCCTCGAGCTCTAACTTGCAATCGCCAAAGCCCATCGCATAGCCGCTGTTATACTCGTTGTCCAACTCCTGCTTGGCTTGGCTCAGCTCCTGCCCGCACTGCTCCAACTCTTGCCTAGCCTGGTCCGCCTCCTTCCTGGCCTGTAGTAGCTCGGCCTGCAACCCATTGTTCTGGCCGACCAGGGTACTGACCTTCTCCTCGGATGAGAGCGCTCTGTCCTTCCACACCACGAAGCTCGACATCTCGTCTTTCATCTTCTCTACCGTGGCAAGGACACTAACATGTGCCTAATAAGTAAAAAACAGTGCCTGCCAGGTCGAATGCCACGAAAGTGTTATCACAAGTTATAAAGTTTAACATTGGACATCTCATCATGATATACCACCCTCCTTTACCTGGGAATGCTCGGAAAAGGCCCGCTGCAGAACAGATAACGGCTCAACACGATCGCCGATCACCCGGTCATCCCTCCCCTTTTTCAGAGACCCTCCAAAGTCTGTCACCGCCTGCTGTACCAGACGATCCTCCTCTGGGACCGGATCAGGCGCATTAGCTGTCCTCTTGCCCTCTCTCCCGTGCTCGGCCGCATCTAATCCAATCTTCCTTTTCCTCCCAGGAGAAGTCACCTTCGGAACATGGGTGTTGGTAGACCCACTATGCCTCATACCCCCAGGCACCGACGCACCTCTACTTGTATTCCCTTGAGACAAGCCACCCCCGGCCAACAGCGCCCCCATCATCAGCCTCCTCTGGGCAGGCGGGGCAGGACCAACCGGTCTACTTGTCTTCTTCGTATTGGCCATCTTCACTATAAGACCAACAAAACCAATGAGCACAAGTTATTTTCTCATCAACCAACACTTCAAGAGGGGAAGTACAGAAACTCACCTGGGGCTCCAAAGCCGTACTTGGCCAACTTCTCAGGAGATAGGAGGTATGCGGCACTCAACTTTCGGGTGGGTCGACTAAGCACCCTCCGCACCTCTTCCACACTATCCTCCGACAATGGAAGCCTCTCCCACTCACCCCCTGCAAAAACAAACAACCAAAGACTACTATTAGTACAAGCACAACATCAGCTAATAATCCAAGTGTACACAGACCAATGCATCGGCTCAACCAGACAACCTATTATGTGGAAATTCGTCAGCACTCTATTCATGGTCATCCTCTCACTCCGGCCGAATTCCCAGGCTCCACTCGCAAAAAACCATTTTTTCTTCCAGTCCTTGTGAGCGTCTAGGTGGCCCACCTGTATTGAAACATTGTCCTCAATTTCAAAACCTAAACCTAAACCTAAAACTCTTCCCCCAAACTTAAATGAAACATTGTCCTCAATGTTTCAAGCTAAGCATGTAATGAATCACTCAAGTTAGGAAGAAAGATACTCTAACGACCTAGAAACACAGCACAACCAACAAAACAAACTAAAGGAAAGCACAAGGTTAAGAACTCCCTGATATCCATGCAAACAGCTATAGGGCAATGTTTCTTCTCTCCAAATATTGGGTTGCCTCCCAATCAGCGCTAAGTTTAGAGTCTTCAGCCAGACTTGGCAGTACATCATGCTAATGGAACCGGATCCTCCAAGACCATGTTCTCCTCCGTACGCTCCATATTAGCCTCCAAGTAATGCTTAAGCCGATGGCCATTCACCTTGAATATATTCTTTGTCTTTGGATTGCAGACCTCCACTGCACCATGCGGGTAAACATTAGTAACAGTAAATGGACCATACCATCGAGAACGAAGTTTACCCGGAAAGAGTCTGAGGCGAGAATTATAAAGCAAGACTTTTTGACCCACTTCGAAATGTTTCCTCAAAATGGCCTTGTCATGGTAGGCCTTAGTCTTGTCTTTGTAAATCCTAGAACTCTCATAAGCCTCATTCCTGAGTTCTTCCAACTCACTCAATTGTAGCTTTCTATGGTCACCTGCCTCATTCATCTTAAAATTGAAATGTTTAATAGCCCAATATGCTTTATGCTCTAATTCAACAGGTAAATGACATGGCTTACCAAAAACCAACCTGTA
>QANW01002427.1:214918-291362 GCA_003254865.1 Dryas drummondii | reverse complement strand
CGACTGGCATAGTAGATAACATGTGGTATCTTGTTCACTCTCTGCCCTAACACAGCTCCCACAGCATAATCAGAAGCATCGCACATCAGCTCAAATGACAAACTCCAATTAGGAGGCATAATGACTGGAGCTGATGTGAGAAGAGTCTTCAATCTATTAAATGCAGCTAGACATTCCTCATTGAATTCAAACGGCACCTCCTTGGCCGACAATCTACTCAAAGGCCGAGCTATCTGGGAAAAATCCTTAATGAACCGCCTGTAAAAACCTGCATGACCAAGAAACGATATCACATCTTTAACTGTCAAAGGTGGTGGAAGATTACTTACCAGATCAACCTTGGCCTTATCCACCTCTATCCCTCTACTGGATATGACATGGCCAAGAACAATACCCTGTTGTACCATAAAATGGCACTTCTCCCAATTCAAAACCAAATTGCATTCCTGGCATCTTTCTAAAACCAAAGCAAGATTATGGAGGCATTTATCATAAGAAGAACCAAATACACTAAAGTCATCCATAAATACCTCTATTATATTCTCCACCATATCGGAAAAAATGCTCATCATGCATCGCTGAAAAGTACCTGGAGCATTGCACAAGCCAAAGGGCATGCGCCTGTAGGCAAAAGTGCCATAGGGACAGGTAAATGTCGTCTTCTCCTGGTCCTCTAGGGCTATAGCTATCTGGTTGTAGCCTGAATACCCGTCTAGAAAGCAATAATGGCTATGATCTGCAAGACATTCCAACATCTGATCAATAAAAGGTAATGGAAAAGGTCTTTCCGAGTACCTGAGTTAAGTTTCCTGTAGTCTATGTAGACACGCCACCCTGTCTGTACTCGAGTTGGCACCAGCTCATTTGCATCATTTCTAACCACTGTAACACCAGACTTCTTAGGAACCACCTGCACCGGACTCACCCATTTGCTGTCTAATATTGGATAAATGATACCCACATCTAGCAACTTCAGCACCTCCTTCAGCACAACTTCCTTCATCACTGGGTTGAGTCTACGCTGAGCCTCTCTAGTCGGCTTGGCTCCATCCTCCAACAATATCCTGTGCATACACCTCGAGGGACTGATTCCTTTGATATCTGCAATACTCCATCCAATCGCTGTTTTGTGCTCTCTCAGCACTCGCAACAGTTTCTCTTCTTCCTCTGCATTGAGGTTGGAAGCAATGATCACAGGTAATGTGCTTCCCTCACCCAAATAAGCATACTTCAGATGCTCAGGCAAATCCTTCAACTCTAGCTTAGGTGCCTGCAACACAGAGGGTACAAGTTTTGTATCAGATACAGGTAAAGGCTCAAAAGCAGAAATATACATACCTGAACAGCGGGGTACGGCCTCTAAGTGAGCCAAAATGCTCTCAACCTGCTCTTCCTCTTGCACAACCATAGGGCTATGAATCAAAGCCCTATCCAACGGATCACTGCTACAAGTCACATTAAACACCTGTTGACAAACCAAATCCATAACATCCACCCTAAAGCACTCATGCTCATCACTGGGTAGTTTGAGTGCCTCAAACACTCTGAACTCAATGGTCTGTCCCTGCACATTCATAGTCAGTGTACCCTGTTGAACATCAATTTTTGTACCTGCAGTGGCCATAAAGGGACGACCAAGTATCAAGGGTAATTGTGCCTCATACATAGGTACGGCCTCCATTTCCAAAACTAGGAAATCAGCCGGCAATATCAATCCATCTACTCTCATAAGTACATCTTCTAAAATTCCTCTGGGGTACTTAACTGATCTATCAGCTAACTGGATACTTACAGAGGTCGCCTTCAGCTCACCTAAATTCAGAGTCTCATACACAGAAAATGGCATTAAATTCACAGAAGCACCTAAATCAAGGAGAGCTTTCTCAAACCTACAATCCCCAATGATACAAGGGATAGTGAAGCTGCCTGGGTCCTTGAGCTTGGGAGGTAGTTTCCTCTGAAGCACTGCTGAAACCTCCTCAGAGACCTTCACTGTCTCAAACTCTTTGAACCTGCTCTTGTTCGTGCACAAGTCCTTGAGGAACTTTGCATACCTGGGCACTTGCTTAATCGCATCAAGAAGGGGAATATTGATCTCCACCTTCCTGAATATCTCCATAACACCCTTCAGAGGGTCCTCTTTCTTAGCCTTCTACAACCTGCTAGGAAAAGGAGCATGTATAGAAATCAACTTAGAAGGGTCAGATTGTACCTGAGGTAAGGAAAAACTTTTAGGAGCTACCACATGGTTGCCTGAAGGTGGCACAGAAGGGTCTAAGGTACCCTTAACAGGTTCGGCTATGATCTCAGGTGCATCTTCTGACTCGACACCTTCCTCAACAACTGCTTCATCTTCTTTCCCAACTATCTTACCCCCTCTGAGTGTAATTGCATTCACCTGCTCATTGTTCTTGGGGTTAATGATCACTTGCCCTGGAAGTCTCCCTGGCTCTCTTTGATTCAGTGAAGTAGCTAACTGGCCCATTTGTTGCTCAAGATTCGCAATGGCCCTATCGGTCTTCTGCATATGTGTCTCTGACTTCTGCATGAAAGACTGTGTGCTTTGAGCCATGGATGCAATCAAATCTTCCAAGGACTTCTTCTGAGGCTGTTTTTGTTGATAACCCTGATGTGCCTGATGTTGTGGAAATGAACCTTGAGGCTGCTGCTGATTCTGGTTACTACTCCACCTGAAATTGGGATGATTCCGCCACCCTGGGTTGTAAGTAGGAGAGAATGGATCATTCCTGGGTCTCTGATTATATGTATTCAGCATGTTGGCCTGTTCTTGCACAAACTCAGGGAAGTCGGCACCATGAGGGCAAGAAATCGTTTCATGTCCAGGTGTAGCACAAATGGGGCAAACCTCCAATGATGGAGCTCTCTGATTGAGGGCAAGTATGGCATCCATTTTGCGTTCCAGCCGAGTGATCTGCGCATTAGATGCAAAATTATTAGAAGCATTAACCTCATTAACACTAGCGCACTTACCTCTAGTATCTGAATGCATTGTTTCTCTTGCCATCTCTTCATAGAGGTCAGAGGCCTCCTGGGCTGTCTTATTCCTGATAGAACCACCTGAAAAATTAATCACAGCATTCCTACTCGCAGGGGTTAGTCCTTTATAAAATATGCGCATTAATAAGTTTAAAGGAAGTCCATGATGTGGACATTGAAGTAGCAATGTATTAAAACGCTCCCAAGCCTCTGAGAATGACTCATCTTGTTGAGAAAACTGCATAATCTTATCTCTCAGCATATCCGTCTTTTGAGATGAAAAGAACTTTTCTAGGAACTTCTTCTCAATTTCATCCCAAGTCCTCAATGATCCAGGTTTCAAAGAATTCAGCCAAAACTTAGCTTTATCCTTCAAAGTATAAGGGAACACCCTCATCTTAAGTTGATTCTCATTCACACCTGTCAAAGGCAAAAAGCTCACAGCATTAAATATATCTTTAAGGTGAGTTAGCGGATCTTCACTAGGTAAACCATGAAAAGAGGGTAGCATATTAAAGTGAGAGGATTTGAGCTCATAATTTCTTGCAGCAGGTGGCAAGGCAATGCTCGAAGGGGAAGCAGGGATGGTCGGGATGTCTAGATCCCCCATGTGTTCCACGTTGTCTATCTCGGCCATAACTTTTTCAAATTGGTGAGAGTTTGATGAAGATGTAGAAGACGGTGTAGGGGATGGCAAAGGTAAAAGTGCTGCTGCTCGCACTTGCTCCGCCTTAGTCCTTTCACAAAAGAATCTTATTCGGGCTAATCTCTCATCCAAATGAGTGTCGTCAATTGGCTTATTAGGATCTTAGTACCTACAAAATAAGAAACAAACAAATTAGAACCACAATTAAACAATAAGAAATAAAAGTAATTTTCAGATTTTTTTTTTTTTATTTTTTTTTATTTTTTTGAAATCAATAAACTAAGTAATTAAATGAATACGAAAATCAGAAAATTGAAACAAGTTAAGGATGAAAAACTAAACACAATCCTACAACTACGACTCACGGCACAAGAACAAAAACAGAGGGAAAAACAAATTAATAAAAAGAAAACAGCAAATACTCAAACACACTAAAACAACGCACTAAGATTGTCACAAAGATCAAAACTAGTCCCCGGCAACGGCGCCAAAAATGTTTCGTTTTAAATTTAAATACTCGCAGTGCACGAATCTATATATAATATAGATGGCAAGCAAGGTCGATCCCACGAGGACTATTGTTGATCTTTAAATGATAATCCGAATGCTAAAAAGAAACAAGAAAACAAGACACGAGTGGCTGCCCAAGTTGTCACGCCTAGGGCAGCTGCTCACTTGAAATGAAACACACGCACACACACACAAATGGGAGGGAGTTTGTATGACTTGAAAACAGCAAATTAAACCTAAACAAAAACTAAGATGTGCGACTAGCAAAGAGTATGAAAACAGCAAGTTATCTTGTGAAAATAGATGGATGATGATACTAGGACTCTAGAACTCTACCACTAGACCTCATATTCAATGTCATGGTGCAATTTCTGAAACCTTTAATTCCTATTGATGAATGCATTCGCATATTCACCTATGGCATAGCATGAAATGCATGATTCCCCAAATGTACAAACTAGTGCATGACATTTACCCTAGTTTGGTACCCTAAATGCAACCTAGGCATGACATCTACCTAAGAATGCAGTAAGGTCCATTAACACACAAATGAGATTATGAATGCAAATAAAACCCTAAGGCATGGCGTCTACCTTAGATGCTTTAATATTGATTTCAAACAATTAGAATTCAGCCAATTACTAAATCCTAAGTTGTTTATCACTTGTATTAGGGGCTGATTGGTTGTCCTCACCCTAAATTGATTAAATTCTAGATGCAATAACCCTAGGTGATCAATCAAGGATTAAAAACACATAGAGAACAATGATAAAAGTGAAATCAAAATCATCAAATCCATGGAATTAAACAAACAGCAACTACATCACCAATCCACTGAATATTCGGCCTAGGGCTGAATCCTAGGCCCTAGAAAACGTGATTAGTTCATGCTAGAAAACAAGAACAGCCACGTAATCATGTTTTTCATCTAACAAATACAAGAAAAGAAGAAGAAGAAGAGAAAACACCCCAAGGAGAGCTCACGCCTCCAGCAGCCTCCTCTCCCTCTTTTCTGATTTTTTCCAAGTGTCAACCCCCAAAATGAGAGAAAGAGATAAATATATAAGGGTGTGCGGCAGCTAGGGTTTTTCCAAGCTAGGGAGGTGCGGCTGCTAGGGTTTGGAGCAAAGAGAATATGCGGCAGCTAGGGTTTTGGGCTTAAGTGGTATGCGCAAGGCCCAAAAGCTTCCCTCTCTCTTGCGCAAGGTGCAGCTGGCCCTTTTCTTCTAGCATACACGCCACTTCCTATGTGGTTTGGGCTGGGCTTTCATTTCTTCATGCTCTTGGATCCTCTCTTGATCTTGGGCTTCCCTTTAAACAGCAAATATTCATTTAAGCTCGAAATGGGCTGATTTGCATCCATTTAATTCATATGGGCTTTCCACCTACAAAAGAGAAAAACACAAATAAATAACATAAAATATAGGGACTAAGTACTAAATACATGAAGATAGAGGGCCTAAAATGCAAACATTTAAGGACCCAACAGCCGACCCGAGCAAGATCCGCCTTCTGCCTAGAGAAGCCCTGCCCGGACTTCCGCGCCCACCAAAGCTCGGCCCAAGCCGAGAATCAACCCCGACCAGCACAGACCCGAGCAGCCCACCCCCTCCCCCGCGAGCCACCCACACCTGCGCAACCCGAGCCGAGCTGAACAGATCAACTCCTTCGCACCGCGCGCTTCCGCGCCTCTCACCTGTTCTAAATCCGGCCAGAGCCCTTCACTCCGACCCGAGCTCCTCTGCTCCAAGCTGCCGACCCGAGCAAGATCCGCCCCCTTGCTCCTTCGTCGACCCGAGCAAGATTCGGCCCCCACCTGCTCCTCCGCCGACCTGAGCAAAGATCTGGGCTACCCTGCTCCTTCGCCGACCCGAACCCCTCTCTCTCCGACCCGAGCCTACAACCCCCCCTCAGTCCGATCCGAGCCCTATCCACCCGACCTGAGCAAATCACCCTCCCAACCCGAGCCCTGTTTCTTTTTTCTGTTCTTTTCCAAACATAGCAGCCCTCCTCTTTGGGTTTATGTAAATACCCACTCTCTCTCCAAAATACTTCCATAATACCAAGTATGAGATTTGGGGTGGGTCTTTTATATCTGAGCTATACTATTTAGTTTCAAAATCTTATTTACAGAGGGCAACATCCCCCCATTTAACTGGACGAGATTCAGTGGGATTTTGCGAAGCGTTTACGGCTCGGAATACAGAGTGATCAGAAATTCAAAAAAAAAAAAAAAAAGAGATCTTTCATATGTAACCCCCCAAGCTTTCCTACAGTACAGCTTTTCTTGCTAAGGAACTTCGGGGACTTCTGGACACTATCTTTAGCAGGAACAAGTATGTGGTTACTTGTCGTTTTGCTCGAACTTTTTTGTGTACAAAGATCCCAACCAAGAAGTATCTTTTGCTCGGAAACTTGGGGGACTTCTATTTGTATGATTAATCATCTGGGCATAACGACAAGTCACACAAGGCTTAACATCATGTCGTTTGGGCCTAGGCCCAAAAGCTAGCCCCTCCTAGGCATCGACTTCCTAGGCCCAAAGACTAAGCCCTTCCCGAGCTCCTAGCCCCTGACCTCCTAGGCTCCGGCCCTCTAGGCTCCGACCTCCTAGGCCTTGACCTCCTAGGCCTTGACCTCCTAGGCTTCGGCCCCCATAGGCTCCGGCCTCCTAGGCTCCGGCCTCATAGGCTCCGGCCCCCTAGGTCCTGACCTCCTAGGTTCCGGCCTCCTGAGCCCCCGACCCATGTCAACTCACTCGGGTCCTCGAGACAGGTGACACGTGGCGCTCCTACAGTGCGAGCCATTACAAGGGACACGTGTCACCACCGGATTGGTGGACACTTTTCCAAAAGTACTATAAAAGAGGTACTTTCTTGCCACAAAAGGAAAATTCAATCAATATTATTCTATTCACTCACTTTGCTCACAGATTCTCTGAACACTGACTTGAGCGTCGGAGGAGGTTCGGTCGGTACCACACCGGTGCCCTTCCTGCTCACTTTTGTGTACTTGCGCAGGGTGCTTTGTATATTATTCTTTCTACACTATTTACTAGTCAAACCCAGCTACCTGTTCCTACCCCACTTCGACGTGTCATCCACTCAGTGGGAGGTCAATAGGTCCACGTGGTTCGACTCGACATTGACTGCTTTACCATTTTTTAGCATCAACACCCTTATTCCCTTGTTACTTGTGATTTAGTGTCTTTGATTAGTCCACAGCTAAACCTAACAAATAAACTAGATGCAGTTATCCTAAGGTGATCAGTCAAAGGACGCAAACAACTAGTGACGGATTCAATTAAATAATGAGAATTTAATACATGCAAACATCAAATGAATTCATCAACAGACGGATAAACAATTTGTTAAAGCATGGCATCTCTGAAAATTAACGTACGACTAACATGCAAGATAGAATAATAAACTACATAATTAAAATAGAAATGAAAATCTGAATAACATAAATAAATTCCCAATCCATGTTGGAAATCAAATTAACTAAACTAATTAACTAGAATCAAACAAAATAAATAAGAATTCCAAAACAAAAATAAGCGAACATCCCTAGAGTGGCAGCAGTGGCGACACAAGGTGCCAGCAGCGGCGACACACGGTGGCAGCAGCAGCGGCACAAGGTGGCAGCAATGGCGGCCCAAGGTGGTACTCCTCCTTCCTCCTAGGGTTCGGCACAAAAATAAAGAGAAGAGATAGAGATGTGGCTGCGGCTTGAAAGGAAAAGAAAAGAAAGAGAGAAAGGAGGCTAGGGTATTGGCGACTGATGAGTGTGCATTTTGCATCACTTTATGATACTAATTCCTTAACCTAGAGTGTTAGAACTTGATATTTTGTTTTTCTTGTCTTGTTTTTGTATTTTCAGGTCAAATGAAGCAGAAATAGGAAAATGAAGCAAATGGAGCCATTTTGGGACATTTCCTGGTCAAACTAGGAAAACGAGTGAAATCCTGGTCAAACCAGGAAAAGTGCAGAAATTCTAGTCAAATGAGGATTCCTAGTCACACTAGGAAATATCAAGTCCAGAACCATCATTGCGGAGATAGAAATGAGAAATCCTGATTGGAACATGAATTCCTGGTTGAACTAGGAAACCTAACCCTACTAGGGAAAGGGGTCCTAATGACACTAGGAGACCCCAAGGGCAATATGGTCATTACGAGAAGTCAAAATGGATAAGGAATTCTTCATTTACAAGAAATCCTAGTTGCACTAGGAAATGTTGGTCAAAGTCAACTCTACAAAGTCAAGGTTTCAGAAGCTTCTAGAAGGTGGTGGACATCCATGGAAATGAATAAAGGTAAGAAATGAATTTGAATTCAAATGGAAATGAGGGGCAAAAAAGGAAGTCAAAGTCAATAGTCAATGGTCAAGGGTCAAAGATGACAAGTCAATAAGTCAAATGGGCCATGGGCCTATGGGATGCCGAAGTCAAGATGGGCCATGCATGCATGCATGCGCCAAACCCTAGCAGCCCAAGCCCTATGCGTATGGTCCAAGGTGGCAGCCCATGCATGCCATGCAAGCCACTTCAGCCCAACATGTAAGCCCAATGTGCAAACCTCAAGGTGATAGCCCATGAAGTGAAACCCTAGCCCACAATGTGCAAGCCCAATGAGTCAAGTCCATTGCCCAAGACCAGCAGCCCATGCGCATGGAAGAGGAGCCCTAGCTGACTTGCGTGAGTCACTTAAGCCCACATGACAAAGCCTTGCCGCAAGCCCATCACTCCAAAACCCTAGCTGCTGCCGCAAGTTACTTCTCCTTGCCTCTCAAGGATTTAACCTCTATATATATCCCATCAATTCAGAACCCTAGCATCTTTTAATCTTTTTACCTCTTATCGCTTGCTAGTTTATTTTTCAGTTTTAGGTTTTATTTCTCATAAAGTTAGAGTGAGAGAGAGAGAGCCGAATTTAGTGAGTTAGAAAGAGAAGGTGGCGTGACAAGTGAGAGAGAGAAGGAATCAGCCCTCGCCGCAAGCCCTAGCTCACCTTGCCGTGAGTTCCTCCTACTTGCTAGGTGCCTCCTTCTTCCTCTCTCCTTGCCGCAGCCACCCTTGAGTTTGAATCTCTGATTTTGTTTTCTTTTTCCTTCTAGAATTCTGATTGCATGTTGATTTATGTTTCTGAATTTTTTAGTTATGCCTTTGAATTTATTTAGTTTGTGTTTCTAATTTATTATCAAGAATGAATTGGGATTTTATTATGTGTTTCTGTTTTATTTATTCAATCTTGCATGTTAGTTGTAGGTTGATTAATGGATTCGCATGCTTTAACACATCGTTTATCCGTCTCTTGGTCTGTTAGTTTGATGTTTGCATGTATTAAATTTCCATTATCTATTTGAACCCGTCACTAGTTGTTTGCATCATTTGACTAGCCACCTTAGGGTAATTGCATCTAGTTTATTTGTTAGGTTTAGCTGTGAAATAGTCAAAGACACTAAACCACAAGTAACAAGGGAATAAGGGATTATTCTTGATAATGGGGTTGGGCGACCTCTATAAGGAAATAGTCAAAGCTTATATGTTGTTCATGTTTGACGTTCTCACGGATCTTAATGACTCTTACATGGGTAACAGCTGCCTTAACTTAAACTAGGGAACATGTAAGTTAACTGATTAAGGAAGGCCCAAGAAGCTCTTAGTTTATGCCTTAGGAGAACAATTGCGAGAAACTAACTAGCCAAACCTTTTTAGCAGTCAAACTTTAATATATTGTGTTCAAATTAATTGTCATTAGCCTTGGATGGTTATCGCATGCTTATCTGATTTGAAACTGAAAACTTAACATTGCAAGATAGAATAAAGGGTGTGTGTGTGTGGTGATGTGTGCATGCGTTTGCATCTCTCTAAACCCCCCCATTTAGCTATTCTATTGATTAATTGAATTGATTTATTGTTTATTAACCATTCCCTGTGGGATCGACCTCGTGCTTGTACGATTTGCTACTTGATGCGATTCGTGCACTTGCGAGTTTACTTATAATGAAATAGATGTTTATTTTGTTCTAAGAAAACATTCAACAAGTTTTTGGTGCCGTTGCTGGGGAATGGTGTCTAATATCAATGAATTGGTTTAATTAGTCATTAGAATTAGGTTACATTAGTTAGATTTTATTTTTGGTTAATTTTTAGTTTTTAATAAATGTCATGCCTTTATAAGCATTCTTTCTACTGATTGTGTGTTTTCTCCTGATTAGGTGTGTTTTATGAACCCTGAACTTGTTGCAAGGTTAGAGAGGCTCAAGAACGATGCTTTAGGTACTTTTCAAGGCAGCCCTCTACCTAGTGCATCAGATTCGAGTAGTGAGGAGATTGGAAGTGTCGACATGGCTGAGACAAATGAGAATGTGCCGCAGCCCCTGAGTCATTTTTCAGCACCCTCGCTGCCCACTCAACCATCTTGCATCCGTTATGCAACAATAGCCACTGATTTCGAGATCAAGAGTGGTCAGATCCATTTGTTGCCAAGCTACCATGGGTTGAACGGGGAAGATCCAATCCACTTTCTGAAGGAGTTTTTCGGTATTTGTGAAGCAGCACAATTGAGGGGTCTGAATGCCGATCAGTACCATTCGAGGATGTTCCCTTTCGCGCTTAAGGACAAGGCAAATAGGTGGTTGTATTCGCTGCCCAGTGGTTCCATTTCTACTTGGGATGATCTTTCGAGCAAGTTCCTGAACAAGTTTTATTCAATTTCCAAGACAAATTTGATTCGGAAGGAGATCCTTGGATTTGTGCAAAAAGCGGACGAGCCATTCCATGAGACTTGGGATAGATTCAGTGAGTTGCTTACTAGCTGCCCGCACCACAACTTATATCCTTGGTATGTGATTTGCTGTTTTTATCAAGGATTATTGGAGAGAGATCAAGCCAAGGTTGATTCGGCATAGGGTGGTGCATTTATGTCAAAAACATAAAATGAGGCTACAGAATTGTTTGAGTCTCTTTCTTTAAGTTCTCAACAATGGGATTCTAATCGTTCAAGAGGAGGACCAAAGAGAGGGTTATATGAGGTGGTTGATGTGTCGAACACCATGGAGGGACAGATTTTGGAAATCAAGACTATGGTGCAGAAGTTGTCTTTGGCTCAAGAGAAGCTGATGCGTATGCAAGAACAAGGGGGCGACGTGGAACAAGTGAATCAGGTTGGGAGTTATCCTAGGGTGCCATATGATCCATTTTCCAACACTTACAACCCTGGATGGAAGAACAACCCTAATTTCAGGTAGAGCAACACTAATGGACCGTAATCTAGTGGGAGCACAAACAAGCCTTATGTGCACCCTAATCCCGAGAGGTCTAGTTTGGAGGACAAGATTGCTCAGATTGCTCAAAGCACCACTTCCCTTGCTCAAAGCACCAATGCCTACATGAACCGAACCGAACCGAGTAGCAGATGCAAGCCAACTCGAAGGCTATTGCAAACTTGGAGAGTCAAGTGGGTCAGATTGCCACTACTTTGGGTTAGAGAGAGAAGGGAAAATTGCCTAGTTAGCCCATCGTCAACCCGAAGAATGAGGAGCATGTAAACGCAATTCTGATGACAACTCCAAGAAAAAGAGTTAGAGTAATCAAGACTAAGGAAGTGATTGAGATCATAGATAGTGAGGAAGAGGAGGATCCAAACATAGTTGAAGAGAAAGTGGATACACGTGTGATTCCCCTCATTCCAGACATCGATGTAACCAAATTTCCAGCAACCATGAAGGAATTGAAGTCTATTGAGAAAAAGGTTGAGCAGCAAGGGCATAGTCGCAACGTTCCTAGGTAGATTTGTGGTTATCTCTTTGCAACTTTTTCGAGCAAGAAAAGAGATCCGGGCTCATTGGTCATACCATGCAGCATAGGGGAGTATGAGATTGCCAATGCCTTAATTAACAATGGCTCATCTATCAATGTCATGCCGCTGCTGGTGTTCAAGAAGCTTGGGTTTGTGGAAGCTGATGTGTGCGTGTGGTGATGTGTGCGTGTGTTTTCATCTCTCTAAACCCCCCCCCATTTAGTTATTCTATTGATTACTTGAATTGATTTGTTGTTTCTTAACCATTCCCTGTGGGATGGACCTCGTGCTTGTACGCTTTGCTATTGATGCGATTCGTGCATTTGCGAGTATACTTGGAATGAAATAGATGTTTATTTTGTTCTAAGAAAATATTCAACAGCGGCTACAAGAGAGAAAGAGAATAGCTAGGGTTTCTGAAATTTCACACAGGAGAGCCCTGTCTTTGAGTTATAAAGATGTATTTATAGAGGAGAGTGGGGATGAGATTTCTCTTTCTCTTCAATGTGGGATAAGTGCATTCCTTGCACACCAAGACATATAATTTTCGGCCAAGTGTCATGCCCCGGAACCCGGGTATGTAATAGAGGCACCTATCTTGAGAATACCTGAGACTACAACAACCAATCCTCCGGTGTTATAGTCCCAAATATCCACAAAATAGGTTAAGCCTTTTGGTTTAGTAAAATGGGTTGGATCAGAGTGCTTGAGTTTGCAGCGGAAAATTAATTCAGAAATCATTAATCCATAATTAAACCAATTCTCGGAGCTACTATTGTTTAGAGTAACTTCAAAGAAACTGTTTATATAGACTCGATAATTCAAAAGTAGACAACCCAATGACTCAGTGTATATAAAAGATATGACCAAGGGTATATAAAGATAGTAAAAGGTCACCAAAGACCTGCCCAAGGAAATATACTGACTAAACAGGAACACAAGAGTTGACAAGCTCGAGACCGCACCACCACCCCCTCAATTGAGGCCGTCAAAGTCCACACGTGCAGCACCTGAGAGGGAGAAAAAAAACAACAATGTAGGGGTGAGCATCACATACGTTCATTGCTCCCCCTCAGGGAACTCCCTGCTAGGTTTGAAAAATAGTTTGAGATAATTTAAAATCAAATGCACAACACAAACCAGTTGTCAAGCTTTGTAAAACTAGTAACATGCTCATACAGTTTTCAAAATACAGTTTTCCAGGCCCAAGTTCAGAATTATACCTATTGACCAGCCGTTAGGGCTAACTACCCTCTCACAAAAACATAACAAAGTCCTGCAGTCATTTGACCGGGACAGGGTAGCGAAAGTGGCCATTTCATGGTCATACCGCCTAGACTAGCCTCCCAAGAAGGACAATCGACCAGTCCGTCCGTACAACCCCTCATGAGGTTTTGGGGACCGAAACCCAGGGTCTACCGTAAGGGACCTTTCACTCTCAAGTCAAACACAATAACAATCTCACGAGAATATGCATAACAGTCATCATTCTCATCATCATAAAACTAAGCAGATATGCCAATCAAAACCATGCATCTTTATCACACAGTATTTATTATATAGTACATGCAGGAAATCTACTAGTCAGAGTGTGTTGTCCCCCTACCTACCGTCCAAAGCTTTTGCCTGTTCTCGAGTACAAATCACAATTTGCCAAGTCGCAACGATCTCTTTTAGGTAACTGGAGTTCCTAGTTTGACAACAACTGGTGTTAAAAACGGTCTTCACGTAAATCGATGACCTTGTCTGTTAAGACCAGGTATAATTCAGAGGTTTGGCACTAGCGTAACTGCTAGGCTTCTCTGAATTCTTAATCCGATATGACATTGCACCCCGAGGCAAACAGTCATGTTAGACCGTGTGGTTTCTATATCTATTTTAATTTATTGTCGAGGAGGTTGATCAGATATGAACCTAAAACGTGACCAGGTCAGTGCATGGGGAAACTAAGGGAGCTCTGGCTCAGTACCCAACGCATGTATGCTTATGGACTGACCTTAGTCATCACGTTATTTAGTTACCATTGATATGACCTCAATATTTATTAAGTTCATTTGATAACAACAGTTAAACGGCGTTCCGTCTATAACCACAACTTAAATAACTGCAGATTAAATAAGCTGGGTTAAGGGTATACTTGTTCAAGACTTCCCACGGGCAGAGTCTCGGTACTACTAGACTTGCTAAGTAATAAGATTAAAAGAACCTAATTAACAAGAGATTAATTTAACAAAATTTTAGCAGAAGTTCGATAGGGATCAAGAAATTACCTATGGAGCTCAGAAATGATTTTTTTAAAACTTCACCAAAACATAGCCTTCACACTACTAGAATTGAAGAGCTCGTCGCTACGATCGCGTATGCGAAATCGGATCGTCGATCGGAGCTCCAGAACTCAAGATAAACTCAAAACAAGATTGAAGAAGAGAGAAAGGAGGAGAGAGGAGAGAGAAGCTCCCTCTTGGGAAGCGTGCGGCTGAAATGGGATGAAAATCAGCTGGGGTTCACGCCACTATTTATAGGGAGAGAGTGAGTCAACCGAGTTGACTCATCCGAGTTGATTGGGTTGACTCAAGTCAACCGTCACAAAATGGGCCAATGAGGAAGTGACACGTGGCATGTGCACTAACACTTGGCTGCACATGCAGCCATCAGATCTTGCTCCATGCAGCGATGTACGCTCCAGATCATGCCACGTGGCGCGATCTGGTGATTTTCTATTTTCTTTTTCTGTTTCATATATTCCCCAACTTCAAAAATTAATTAAAAATAGCTCGGGACTCAGAAAAATACCCCGAAAAATACTACGGACTCGTATCGACTAGTACTAATTAACTATGAGGTCAAATTACCAATTTTCCCTTTAGAAAAATTTCAAAAATTTCAAGCTCCACAAACTAAGAAAATTTAGGAAATTCATAAAATAATCTCCCGGACTCGGAATAATACGAGACTTGCACCGTTGGATTCGTGAGTAGAGGTACTACCTTTTAAAGTTCTAACTTGGGTCAAAACCCTAGTCAAAGTTGGTCAAACAATTAAAGCTCAGGGTGGAAAAATTAGATTTTTCGATAAATAAATTCTATAAAAATTCTAGAAAATAAGGAAAAATCACAAAATAAATTTGGAAATTTTCGGGTCTCACATCCTCCCCTACTTCGAAAAAATCTCGTCCTCGAGATTACCAAGGGTGCTCGAACCAAAAGTGGGTACGTGGACTCCAGTTCCTGTACACCGTTTTCTCCTTTACGTTCTCAATCAATCATAATCCAACTTTACTTGAGTGGCGTGACAGGCTTTAGGGATGCATGGCTTGCGCATGGTTGTATGACTTAGGCTCTAAGGTTGGCGCATATAGGCTGAATGGGCTGCCAGCATGCAAATGATGTGTTGGGCTGTCACCTCACCATCCTTGTGCATTTCGGCTTCACCTGGGCCCAAAGCCCAATTGATTTCATGACATGATATGGTTGACCATTGACCATTGACTTTGACTTCCAATTTCGCCCCTCTCTCCCTCTTGGATTCGAATTCATTTCTTCCCTCCATTTGATTCCATGGATGTCCACCACCTTCAAGAAGCTTCTGGAACCTTGACTTGATAGAGTTGACTTTGACCAACTTTTCCTAGTCAAACTAGGATTTCTTGTAAATGAAAGATTCCTTTTCCATTTTGACTTCTTGTAATGACCATATTGCCCCTGGAGTCTCCTAGTGTCATTAGGACTCCTTTCCCTAGTTGGGTTAGGTTTCCTAGTTCAACCAGAAATTCCTGTTCCAATCAGGATTTCTCATTTCTGGCTCAACAATGATGGTTCTGGACTTGATGTTTCCTAGTGTGACTAGGAATTCTCATTTGACTAGGATTTCATTTCTTTTCCTGGTTTGACCAGGAATTGACCCATTTTCCTAGTTTGACCAGGAAATGTCCCAAAACGGCTTCATCTGCTCCTATTTCCTATTTATGCTTCATTCGACCTAAAAACACAAAAACAAGACGACACAAAAGGATCGAGTTCTAACACTCTAGGTTAGGGAGTTAGTATCATAAAATAGCATAAAATGAACACTCATTAGTTCCTGAACAAGTTCTATTCCATTTCCAAGACCAATTCGATTAGGAAGGAGATCCTTGGATTTGTGCAAAAAGCTGATGAGCCATTCCATGAGACTTGGGACAGATTCAATGAGTTACTTACTAGCTGCCCGCACCACTACCTATCTCCTTGGTATGTGATTTGTTGTTTTTATCAAGGACTTTTGGAGAGGGATCAAGCCAAGGTGGATTCGACATGTGGTGGTGCATTTATGTCAAAAACTGAAGATGAGGCTACAGAATTATTTGAGTCACTTTCTTTGAGTTCTCAACAATGGGATTCTAATCGTTCAAGGGGAGGATCAAAGAGAAGGTTATATAAGGTGGCTGATGCGCCAAACACCATGGAGGGACAGATTGCTGAAATCAAGACTTTGGTGCATAAGTTGTCATTGGCTCAGGAGAAGTTGATGTGTGTGCAAGCACAAGGGAATGATGTGGAACAAGTGAATCACATTGGGAACTATCCTAGGGTGCCGTATGACCCTTATTCCAACACTTACAACCCTGGATGGAAGAACAACCCCAATTTTAGGTGGAGCAACACTAATGGACAACAAGCTAGTGAGAGCAACAACAAGCCATATGTGCACCCAAATGCCGAGAGGTCTAGCTTGGAGGATAAGATTGCTCGGATTCCTCAAAGCACCACTTTCCTAGCTCAAAGCACCAATGCCTTTATGAATCGAACCGAGCAGCAGATGCAAGCCAACTCGAAGGCAATTGCAAACTTGAAAAGTCAAGTGGGTCAGATTGCTACTACTTTGGGTCAAAGAGAGAAGGGGAAGTTGCCTAGTCAGCCCGTCGTCAACCCGAAGAATGAGGAGCATGTGAATGCCATTTTGAAGACAACTCCAAGAAAGAGAGTGAGAGTAATCAAGACTAAGGAAGTGATTGAGATCATGGATAGTGAGGAAGAGGAGGATCTGGACATGACTGAAGAATATGCGGATACACGTGTGATTCCCCTCATTCCGGACATCGATGTCACCAAGTTTCCAGCAACCATGAGGAATTAAAGTCCATTGAGAAAAAGGTTGAGGAGCAAGAGCATAGTCACAACGTTCCTAGGGAGATTTGTGGTTATCTCTTTGCAACTTATCCGAGCAAGAAGAGAGATCCGGGCTCGTTGGTCATACCGTGCAGCATAGGGGAGTATGAGATTGCCAATGCCTTAATTGACAATGGCTCAGCTATCAATGTCATGCCGCTCATGGTGTTCAAGAAGCATGGATTTGTGGAAGCTGATCTGCACCCATTTGATTCAAAAATTGGCTTCGCCAACTCTTCGGTCGAAAAAGCCCGTGGTATGTTTGTGGACGTTTTGGTTAGATGTCGTAATTTACTAATTCCCTTTGATTTCATAGTGCTAGATGTTCCGAGACTTCCTGGTGACGTGTCTATCCTTCTTGGGAGGCCATTTTTGTGCACCTCTAACATGGAGTACAAAGCAATGGAGTGGTTAATGAAGATTCGTCACAACACCAAGCAAGAGGTGTACCGTTTCATTTCTGAGCCTCCGCAGAGCGAGGAGATCACTTTTTCTGGAGATGAGAAGGCAGAGATGGAGAATTTCTTCAGCCCGTTATTGGGGAATGTCGAGAGTAGCAATGGGAAGAAGAAGAGGAAAGGACGCAAGTAAAGGAGTGGCAATGTCAGGCTGAAGACAGAAAACCAAGCGCTGATTGTGAGGCAACCCAAGTTTTTGTTTTGAAGAATCTAGCAGTCATTGAAGACAAAGGAGGCCGCGCCTACCCTTGGAGTGTCCACGCTTGCGCACGCAAGTAAACAGTTTCCTTATTTTGCTTCATTAGACAATTTTCATTTTGGTGTGTTTATTTGGTTTTGGGTAGTTGCAATTTCCCGTTTCGCTTATTTTGAGCATTCATGCATTTATTTCTTATACATTGAGGGTAATGTATCATTTAAGTGTGGGGGGAAAGGCATTTGTCAGTTGTTTGTGTTTTTAGGTTAGAACAAAAATTTTTTGTTTATTTGGTGTTTTTAGGTTAGGAAAAACTTTTTACTTCTGTTTTTAAACTTAGGGTGTCAAACCCACATCAAAATGTACTTTTTCTTTAGATTTCATTCACCTTAGTGATGGACTTGAATCTTGAGAAGTGTACGACATTGTTTTAAAAAACAAAGTTTTTGAGTCTTTTTGTTTGTTTTGGGTAGTTTTGAGTCCCCAACTAATTGATTTGATTGTGCATGATTGTTATGAGCATGTTTAGTTTGTGTGTATATTTGGTGTTCTTTTCTTTCTAATAGTGTTCCATAACAAATCTTACAATTCTATGTCATTTGGCCTTGTTGATATGAATTTAGGTGGTGATTTGCATTACTGATGATTATATGCATAATATAGTAGACTTGCATGACCTAAGTGAGCTTTTGAGTCTTGTTCTTAAATTCTTAAGTGTTGCGCACCACTCTAGTTCTATTATTGTCATATAAGTCGTTGTTTTGATCTCATTATGTTTCATTTGGTCATTTGCTTGGAATTTGCATAATCATGAATCATTGAGCTAGTACTCTTTTCTTGTGTATACAAAGCATGTCGTATTTGCATAACTCTTGAGAAATGAATTTAGGCCTTGTATGTGTACCTCATAGCCTAAAAAGCCTACCCATTACATGTTTTATCCTTAGTTACCCATTTTGAGCCGTTTAAGCCGTTTTCTTTGTTACCCCATACCAAGCCCTAAGTTTGGGGGTGCAACGTCCCTTTTACCCGTTTTACCTTATCTATTGTATTGCAATGTGTCTACATGTTGATTGAGGTGGAAAAAGAAGTGAAAATGCATAGCTTATACAAAAATGTGTCAGAAAAGTATGCATGACGTGCCCAAAGAAAAAGAAAAAGAAAAAAAAAATAAAGCAAAGAAAAAGATGGGGTGGTTTCAAAAGAAAAAGTGAGCAAAAAGAGTTCAAATTGAGCTATGAAGTGCAAAGAAGCAAGTTATGCCTCATAATGTTCTATTAATGTTCGCAATTCCATAGTATTTAGTCCTTTGTGTTTTCCTTTCATTTCAATACCCTATCCTAGCCTAAGCCTTCATTATAACCTTATTTAAGCCCTAGCTGATCTCAAGAGGTGTGTATTATACTTATGTGGAGTCTATTGGAGAAGGGAGCCTACGATCATTGATTCTATTTCAAGCACATTGATTCCTTTTCATGAGATCAGTATTACTTTCTAAATGTGCCGTTATTTCATGTACATATGTGAGCTAATTGTTTTTGTTACATATTTCCTCTCACATATATCTTTGAGTGCACATATCAACCCAATTCTTGAGTGTTTATCATTGAGAGTATGCCATAGTGAGGATTGGAGTTAAATCTTTTGTGTATGTATTGATTTAGTTTTGTTTATCTAACACTTGGATTTGTGTCAAGGATGGCCTATATGACAATAGAGGAGTAAGGTATGTTATTTGAAATGTTATCAGAATTTGGAGAATGCAATTTATATGCCTTACTTTCCTATGTGATTAATGGTTATGCGCATGAATTCAGTTGTTGGGATGTTAGAGTCAGTTTTGAGTCTTTTCTTCACTTTATTTGCTCGAGGACTAGCAAAATCTAAGTTTGGGGGTGTGATGAGTGTGCATTTTGCATCACTTTATGATACTAATTTCTTAACCCAAAGTGTTAGAACTCGATATTTTGTGTTTCTTGTCTTTTTTTTGTGTTTTCAGGTCAAATGAAGCAGAAATAGGAAAAAAGAGCAAATGGAACTGTTTCGGGACATTTCCTGGTCAAACTATGAAAATGGGTCAATTGATGTGTGTGCATTTTGCATCACTTTATGATACTAATTCCTTAAACTAGAGTGTTAGAACTCGATATTTTGTGTTTCTTGTCTTGTTTTTGTATTTTCAGGTCAAATGAAGTAGAAATAAGAAAATGAAGCAAATGGAGCTATTTTGGGACATTTCCTGGTCAAACTAGGAAAACAAGTGAAATCCTGGTCAAACCAAGAAAAGTGCAAAAATCCTAGTCAAATGAGGATTCCTAGTCACACTAGGAAACATCAAGTCCAGAACCATCATTGCGGAGCCAGAAATGAGAAATCCTGATTGGAACAGGAATTCCTGGTTGAACTAGGAAACCTAACCCTACTAGGGAAAGTAGTCCTAATGACACTAGGAGACCACAGGGGCAATATGGTCATTACGAAAAGTCAAAATGGATAAGGAATCCTTTATTTACAAGAAATCCTAGTTGCACTAGGAAATGTTGGTAAAAGTCAACTCTACAAAGTCAAGGTTCCAGAAGCTTCCAGAAGGTGTTGGACATCCATGGAAATGAATGGAGGGAAGAAATGAATTCAAATTCAAATGGAAATGAGGGGCAAAATGGGAAGTCAAAGTCAATGGTCAATGGTCAAAGATGACAAGTCAACATGACAAATGGGCCGTGGGCCTAGGGCATGCCGATATCAAGAGGGGCCATGCATGCATGCATGCGCCTAACCTAACCCTAGCAGCCCAAGCCCAAATGCGCATGGTCCAAGGTGGCAGCCCATGCATGCACATGCATGCCATGCAAGCCATTTCAGCCCAATGTGCAAGCCTCAAGGTGACAGCCCATGAAGTGAAACCCTAGCCCACATTGTGGAAGCCCAATGCACCAAGACCATAGCCCATGCGCAAGGAAGAGGAACCCTAGCTGGCCCTTGCGTGAGTCACTTAAGCCCACAAGGCCAAGCTCTTGCCGCAAACCCATGGTGACTCTAACCCTAGCTGCTGCTGCAAGTCACTTCTCCTTGTCTCTCAAGGATTGCACCTCTATATATACATCATATACTTCAGAACCCAAGGGACCCTTCTCCTAGTTTATTTTTCAGTTTTCATTAGTTTTAATTTTCAGAAAGTTAGAGAGAGAGAGAGCAGAAATTCAGAGAGAGAAAGTGAGAGAGAGTGGCGTGACAAGTGAGAGAGGAAATGAACCAGCCCTTGTCGCAAGCCCTAGCTCACCTTGCCGTGAGTTCCTCCTGCTTGCTAGGTGCTTCCTTCTTCTTCTCTCCTTGCCGCAGCCACCATTGTGATGTATCTCTGATTTTTGTTTTTTTCTTCTTCTAGAATTTTGATTTTATGCTTAGTTTATGCTTCTGATTTTGTATTAGTTTGTATTTCTGAATTTTGGATCAATATGAATTGGGATTTTGTTATTTGTTGCTGTTTTCTTTTATTTAATTTAATTATGTAGGTTTATTTATTCTATCTCACATGTTAGTTGTAGGTTGATTAATGGATTTGCATGCTTTAACAAATCGTTTATCCGTCTCTTGGTCTATTAGTTTAATGTTTGCATGTATTAAATTTTCATTATCTATTTGAACCCGTCACTAGTTGTTTGCATCCTTTGACTGGCCACCTTAGGGTAATTGCATCTAGTTTATTTGTTAGGTTTAGCTGTGAAATAGTCAAAGACACTAAACCACAAGTAATAAGGGAATAAGGGATTATTTTTGGTAATGGGGTTGGGCGACCTCTATAAGGAAATAGTCAAAGCTTATATGTTGTGCATGTTTGACGTTCTCACGGATCTTAATGACTCTTACATGGGTAACAGCTGCCTTAGCTTGAACTAGGGAACATGTAAGTGAACTGATTAAGGAAGGCCCAAGAAGCTCTTAGTTTATGCCTTAGGAGAACAATTGCGAGAAAGTAACTAGCCAAACCTTTTTAGCAGTCAAACTTTAATACATTGTGTTTAAATTAATTGTCATTATCCTTGGATGGTTATTGCATGCTTATCTGATTTGAAACTGAAAACTTAACATTGCAAGATATAATAAAGGGTGTGTACGTGTGGTGATGTGTGCGTGCGTTTTCATCTCTTTAAACCCCCCATTTAGTTATTCTATTGATTAATTGAATTGATTTGTTGTGTATTAACCATTCCCTGTGGGATCGACCTCGTGCTTGTACGCTTTGCTACTGATACGATTCGTGCACTTGCGAGTATACTTGGAATGAAATAGATGTTTATTTTGTTCTAAGAAAACATTCAACAAGTTTTTGGCGCCGTTGCCGGGGAATAGTGTCTAATATCAATGAATTGGTTTAATTAGTCATTAGAATTAGGTTATATTAGTTAGATTTTATTTTTGGTTAATTTTTAGTTTTTAATAAATGTCATGCCTTTATAAGCATTCTTTCTACTGATTGTGTGTTTTCTCTTGATTAGGTGTGTTTTATGAACCCTGAACTTGTTGCAAGGTTAGAGAGGCTCAAAAACGAAGCATTAGGTACTTTTCAAGGCAGCCCTCTGCCTAGTGCATCAGATTTGAGTAGTGAGGAGATTGGAAGTGTCGACATGGCTGAGACAAATGAGAATGTGCCGCAGCCCCTGAGTCATTTTTCAGCACCCTCGCTGCCCACTCAACCATCTTGCATCCGTTATGCAACAATAGCCACTGATTTCGAGATCAATAGTGGTCAGATCCATTTGTTGCCGAGCTACCATGGGTTGAATTGGGAGGATCCGATCCATTTTCTGAAGGAGTTTTCCGAGGTTTGTAAAGCCGCACAATTGAGGGGTCTAAATACTGATCAGTACCGTTTAAGGATGTTCCCTTTCGCGCTTAAGGACAAGGCAAAGAGGTGGTTGTATTTGTTGCCCAGTGGTTCCAT
This sequence comes from Dryas drummondii, assembly GCA_003254865.1. Classification (NCBI taxonomy): domain Eukaryota; kingdom Viridiplantae; phylum Streptophyta; class Magnoliopsida; order Rosales; family Rosaceae; genus Dryas; species Dryas drummondii. The sequence continues at coordinate 268,662 of QANW01002427.1, read as the reverse complement.
TTATACTTGGGATGATCTTTCGAGCAAGTTCCTGAACAAGTTTTATTCCATTTCCAAGACAAATTTGATTCGGAAGGAGATCCTTGGATTTGTGCCAAAAGCAGACGAGCCATTTCATGAGACTTGGGACAGATTCAATGAGTTGCTTACTAGCTGCCCGCACCACAACCTATGTCCTTGGTATGTGATTTGCTGTTTTTATCAAGGATTATTGGAGAGGGATCAAGCCAAGGTGGATTAGGCATGTGGTGGTGCATTTATGTCAAAAACGAAACTTGAGGCTACAGAATTGTTTGAGTCACTTTCTTTGAGTTCTCAACAATGGGATTCTAATCGTTCAATAGGAGGACCAAAGAGAGGGTTATACGAGGTGGCTGATGTGCCAAACACCATGGAGGGACAGATTTTGGAAATTAAGACTTGATGAGTGTGCATTTTGCATCACTTTATGATACTAATTCCTTAACCTAGAGTGTTAGAACTCGATATTTTGTGTTTCTTATCTTGTTTTTGTATTTTCAGGTCAAATGAAGCAGAAATGAGAAAAAGAAGCAAATGGAGCCATTTTAGGACATTTCCTGGTCAAACTAGGAAAACGAGTGAAATCCTGGTCAAACCAGGAAAAGTGCGGAAATCCTAGTCGAATGAGGATTGCTAGTCACACTAGGAAACATCAAGTCCAGAACCATCATTGCGGAGCCAGAAATGAGAAATCCTGATTCGAACAGGAAATCCTGGTTGAACTAGGAAACCTAACCCAACTAGGGAAAGGAGTCCTAATGACACTAGGAGACCCCAGGGGCAATATGGTCATTACGAGAAGTCGAAATGGATAAGGAATCCTTCATTTACAAGGAATCCTAGTTGCACTAGGAAATGTTGGTCAAAGTCAACTCTACAAAGTCAAGGTTCCAGAAGCTTCTAGAAGGTGGTGGACATCCATGGAAATGAATGGAGGGAAGAAATGAATTTGAATTCAAATGGAAATGAGGGGCAAAATGGGAAGTCAAAAGTGGAAGGCCCATGGGCCCTAGGGATGCCGAACCAAGTGGGCCATGCATGCACATGCATGGGCCCAAACCCTAGCAGCCCAAAAGCCATACGCAAGGAGGAAGATGGCAGCCCATGCATGCGCATGCATGCCATGCAAACCCTAGCAAGAAAGGGGCCATGCGCAAGCCCAAGGTGACAAGCCCAAGGTGGAAGCCCATGGAGTGAAACCCTAGCCCATCTTGTGCAAGCCACCTCAGCCCAACACATGTGAGCCCAAAGCACATCAAGGTCCAAGACCAGCAGCCCATGCGCAAGGGAGGGGGCCCTAGCTGACTTGCATGCGCCACTTAAGCCCAAGAGGACAAGCTGATGCCGCAATCCCATTGCACCTAACCCTAGCTGATGCCGCAAGCTACAGGAAACCCTAGCAGCCGCATGATTTCTTTTCCTTGCCTATCAAGGATTTGTCTTCTATATATATCCTCTTCATTCAGAACCCTGGGGATCACTTTTCTCACCTCCTACTCCAGTCGAAAATTCTCTTTTCTTAGTTTTATTTTTGCTGTTCTAGGTTATTTTTAGTTTAATTCTTGTGAGGGCAAGCCGAAGGTAGAGAGAGAGAGAGGAGTGGTGTGGCTGCAAGGAAGGACACCTTTAAGCCGCAAGCCCTAGCTCACCATAGCCGTGAGCCAAATTGCTTGTGCAAGGTGCCTTCTCTTCCTTGTCTTGCCGCAGCCCCTTCTCCTTGTTTCTTTTGATTTTCGTTCTAGTTTTCTATTTTATTGTTGGATTATGCTTCTGAATTTATTTAATTAAGTTTCCGAATTTATTTAGTGCATGGTTCTGATTTCTTTTAGTTTATGCAATTTAATTTAGTTGTTGAGTTTATGTTTTTAATTTTGCGTTTCTGATTTTAATTGTTAATCATGAATTGGGATTTCATTATTTATTGTTGCTGCTTTTATTTGTTTAAATTAATTATGTAGGTTAGTTATTCTATCTTGCATGTTAGTCGTAGGTTGATTAATGGATTTGCATGTTCTAACAAATCGTTTATCCGTCTCTTGGTCTGTTAGTTTGATGTTTGCATGTATTAAATTTCCACTATCTATTAGAACCCCCGTCACTAGTTGTTTGCATCCTTTGACTGGCCACCTTAGGGTAATTGCATCTAGTTTATCTGTTAGGTTTAGCTGTGAAATAGTCAAAGACACTAAACCACAAGTAACAAGGGAATAAGGGATTATTCTTGGTAGTGGGGTTGGGCGACCTCTATAAGGAAATAGTCAAAGCTTATATGTTGTGCATGTTTGACGTTCTCATAAAACTTAATGACTCCTGCATGGGTAACAGCTGCCTTAGCTTGAACTAGGGAACATGTAGGTTAACTGGCTAAGGAAGGCCCAAGAAGCTCTTAGTTTATGCATTAGGAGAACAATGGCGAGAAAGTAACTAGTCAAACCTTTTTAGCTGTCAAACTTTAATATGTTGTGTTCAAATTAACTGTCATTAGCCTTGGATGGTTATTGCATGCTTATCTGATTTGAAACTGAAAACTTAACATTGCAAGATAGAATAAAGTGTGTGTGCGTGTGTTCCATCTTCCAAAAACCCCCCATTTAGTTATTCTAGTGATTAATTGCATTGATTTATTGTATATTAACCATTCCCTGTGGGATCAACCTCGTGCTTGTACGCTTTGCTACTGATGCGATTCGTGCACTTGTGAGTAAACTTAGAATGAGATATTTGTTTATTTTATTCTAAGAAAACACATTCAACAAGACTATGGTGCAGAAGTTGTCCTTGGCTCAGGAGAAGCTGATGGGTATGCAAGAACAATCGGGTGACGTGGAACAATTGAACCAAGTTGGGAGCTATCCTAGGGTGCCATACGACCCTTATTCCAACATTTACAACCCTGGATGGAAGAACAACCCTAATTTCAGGTGGAGCAACACTAATGGACAGCAAGCTAGTGGGAGCAACAACAAGCCTTATGTGCACCCTAATGCCGAGAGTTCTAGCTTGGAGGACAAGATTGCTCAGATTGCTCAAAGCACCACTTCCTTTGCTCAAAGCACCAATGCCTTCATGAACCGAACCGAGCAGCAGATGCAAGCCAACTCGAAGGCTATTGCAAATTTGGAGAGTCAAGTAGGTCAGATTGCCACTACTTTAGGTCAGAAGGGAAAATTGCCTAGTTAGCCTGTCGTCAACCCGAAGAATGAGGAGCATGTAAATGCAATTCTGAAGACAACTCCAAGAAAAAGAGTTAGAGTAATCAAGACTAAGGAGGTGATTGAGATCATGGATAGTGATGAAGAGGAGGATCCAGACATGATTGAAGAGAAAGTGGATACATGTGTGATTCCCCTCATTCTGGACATTGACATCACCAATTCCAGCAACCATGAGGGAATTGAAGGCCATTGAGAAAAAGGTTGAGGAGCAAGGGCATGGTCGCAACATTCCTAGGGAGATTTGTGGTTATCTCTTTGCAACTTATCCGAGCAAGAAGAGTGGTCCGGGCTCGTTGGTCATACCGTGTAGCATAGGGGAGTATGAGATTGTCAATGCTTTAATTGACAATGGCTCAGCTATCAATGTCATGCCGCTCGTGGTGTTCAAGAAGCATGGATTTGTGGAAGCTGATCTGCACCCATTTGATTCAAACATTGGCTTCGCCAACTCTTCGGTCGAAAAAGCCCATGGTATGCTTGTGGACGTTTTGGTTAGATGTCGTAATTTACTAATTCCCTCTGATTTCATAGTGCTAGATGTTCCGAGACTTCCTGGTGACGTGTCTATCCATCTTGGGAGGCCATTTTTGGGCACCTCTAACATGTAGTACAAAGCAAGGGAGTGTTTCATGAAGATTCGTCACAACACCAAGCAAGAGATGTACTGTCTCACTTCCGAGCCTCCGCAGAGCAAGGAGATCACTATCAAGGGGATCTCACGCACAGTTTGTATGCACAAAATTTTACTTGAGGAGGAGTCTAAGCCTACTTGTGATGCCCAAAGAAGACTGAATCCAACTCTGAAGGAAGTTGTGCATAATGAGGTAATCAAATTGGTGGATGTTGGTATTATTTATCCTATTAGTGATTTAAAGTGGGTTAGCACTGTTCAAGTGGTGCCAAAGAAAAGTGGTATTATTGTGGTGAAGAATGAGCATAATGAGTTGGTTCCCCAAATGACACAAACCGGTTGGCATGTTTGTATTGATTATCGAAAGCTGAATACCGCGACAAGGAAGGATCATTTTCCTTTGCCATTTATTGACCAGATGTTGGAAAGGTTGGCTGGCCATAGTCACTATTGCTTTTTGGATGATTATAGTAGGTACAATTAGATTACTATTGCGCCCGAGGATCAAGAGAAGACCACGTTCACATGTCCATTTGGTATATTTGCTTATAGGAGGATGCCGTTTGGATTATGTAATGCGCCCGCAACATTCTAGAGATGCATGATGTCTATTTTCTCCGATATGGTGGAACGAATCATTGAGGTATTTATGGATGATTTTTCTGTTTTTGGTTCGTCTTTTGATACATGTCTGTATAATCTGTCTCTAGTTCTGAAAAGATGTCAAGAGGCCAATCTAGTGCTCAATTGGGAAAAATGTTATTTTATGGTCCAACAAGGGATAGTATTGGGTCATGTGATTTCGAAGGAGGGCTTACAAGTTGATAAGGCCAAGATTGATGTGATGCAAAGATTGCCGCCTCCGTCGAGTGTTAAAGAAGTAAGGAGTTTTCTGGGCCATGCTGGGTTCTATAGAAGGTTCATTAAGGACTTTTCTAAGATTTCTAGGCCTTTGTGCACCTTATTGCAAAAAGAGGTGAATTTTGAGTTTGATGAGGATTGCTTGGTTGCATTTAACAAGTTAAAGAAGCTACTCACCTCCGCTCCGATCATTATGCCACCTGATTGGAACTTGCCGTTTGAGCTCATGTATGATGCAAGTGTTTATGCTGTTGGAGCTGTTTTGGGTCAGAGAGTTGAGAAGCTGCTGCATGTGATTTATTATGCAAGTAGGACTCTGAATGATGCTCAATTGAATTATTCTACTACCGAGAAGGAGTTGCTTGCTGTGATCTTTGCCTTGCGGAAATTTAGAAGTTATTTGATTGGGTCTAAGATCACCATCTACACGAATCATGTCGCTCTCAAGTATTTGCTGAATAAGAAAGATGCAAAGCTGAGGTTGATTAGATGGACTCTGTTGTTACAGGAATTTGATATTGAGATCAAAGACAAGAAAGGTTGTGAAAATGTGGTAGCAGACCATTTGAGTAGCCTTGTCAATGAGAAACAATCTGAAGAGGACACACTACCGTTACGAGAGTCATTCCCGGACGAGCAGCTTTTTGCCATCTTGACTACTCCATGGTATGCTGACATAGCGAATTATTTAGCAAGTGGAGTGTTGCCCAATGATCTGACACACTACCAAAGGAAGAAGTTCTTGCATGATGTCAGACAATATGTGTGGGATGATCCTTATTTGTTCACATATGGATCAGATCAGTTGATAAGACGATGTGTACCGGAAATGGAGCAAAGGAATGTTATCGAGATGTGCCATTCTAAAGAGTGTGGAGGCCATGGTGGAGGAACTAAGACCGCTTACAAGATTCTTCAAGCAGGTTTCTTTTGGCCCACTATTTTTCATGACTGTCATCAGTTTTACCTCACATGCGATAGATGTCAGAAGATGGGAAATATTTATGCTCGTGATCAGATGCCACTGAACTTTATGTTGGAAGTTGAGATCTTTGATGTTTGGGGTATAGATTTCATGGGGCCATTTCCATCTTCTTTTGGATATGAGTACATTCTGGTAGGAGTTGATTATGTGTCTAAGTGGGTGAAAGCTGTCGCTTGTAGAACTAATGATGCTCGAGTGGTCTTGAATTTCCTTAAGACCAATCTTTGCACGATTTGGTACCCCGAGAGCAATCATTAGTGATGGGGGGTCGCATTTTTGCAATAAGCTGTTTGAGGCTATGATGAAGAAATATGGAATAAGACATAAAGTGGCTACTCCCTATCATCCGCAGACGAGTGGGCAAGTGGAAATTTCGAATCGTGAGATTAAGTTCATTTTGGAAAGAACGCTGCTCGCCAATAGGAAGGATTGGTCTACCAAGCTTAATGCTGAATTATGGGCCTATCGCACCGCTTACAAGACACCCATTGGAATGTCTCCATTTCGACTAATCTATGGGAAAGCTTGTCATTTACCAGTTGAGCTCGAGCATAAGGCATATTGGGCGATTAAGAAGTTCAATTTCGATATTCATGCCGCTGGTGAGAGAAGGAAGTTGCAACTTAGTGAGCTGGAGGAAATACGACATTTTGCATATGAAAATGCTAAGTTGTACAAGGAAAGGACCAAGAGGTACCATGATAAGAAGCTACGTCCGAGAGAATTCTTTGTTGGAGGGAGGGTGTTATTATATGACACGAGATTACGTCTCTTCCCAGGCAAGTTGCGTTCGAGATGGACCGGACCCTATGAGGTGATTAGATTATTTCCCTATGGCACAGTTGAAATCAAGAATCCGAAGACTGGAAACATATTTAAGGTCAATGGGCACCGTGTGAAGCCTTTCCTTGAGCCTGATTTTGAGCTGAACTAAGAAAAAATTGATTTCTAGTACAAGACTAGGTCTGGCTGAACATGTAAAACTTAGCGCTTCTTGGGAGTCAACCCAAGGGATGGATGACGAGGAGGAGGTGATTTTGTACATATGCGTGGGCGAGCTATTTTCACACCAGCCAAGGTACGTTTTCACCCGCTTTTTGCTCAGTTCAGTAGTTTTGTTTTATTTGTTTATTTCCCTTCCTCTTTTCATTACTTTGTGCATTACATTTGTCATTCATTTAAACATTGAGGACAATGTTTCTTTTAAGTTTGGGGGCGGGGAATGCAATGCATTTTTGAAAAAAAAAAAAAAATTTGTACTTTTGTTTTAAACTAAAGGAGTCAAACCCACATTAAGATGCATCTGTTCTTAAGAATTCATTCTCTGTAGTCATGGATTCGAATCTTTAGAAGCATGCAACAGTGTTTTTGAGTCTTGTTGTTTGTTTTGAGTCTTGAGTCCCCAACGAATTGATTTCATTATGTATGGTTGTTATGAGTATGTCTAGCCTGTATATATAGTATGTATTCTTCTTTTTCTAGTATTGCTTCTTAACGTGCTTTACAATTCTATGAACTTGGGCCTTGTTTTCATGAACTTAAGTGATAATTTGCATGACTAGAGAGGCATATACTTAATAGAGTAGACTTATATGACATATGTGAGCTTTGGAGCCCTGTACTTCAATTCTTGAGTGTTAACAGTACTCTTAACAGTACTCATTATTCTTTCTATTGATTAAGTACTTAGAATATAATTGTGAATCAAAGAGCTAGAACTTCTCTCTTATTCTATACAAAGCATGGATAACTACATGAATCTGAGGAGATGATATTAGGCCTTGTTTGTTTTTAACCCATAGCCTAAAGGCTACCCTATGTTATAACCCTAGTCAAACATTTTGAGCCTAATGACCTTTTCTTTGTTTCCCTATATCAAACCCTAAGTTTGGGGGAAGTTTCACCCCTCTACCTGTTTACCTTACTTATGGATTTGCATTGAGTTGGTGAAAATGTGAGGTTGAAAAGAAATGTCTATGCGTAGCTTGATGTAAAAAGAGAAAGAATTGTGCTAAGATTGTTCGTCGTTTCCTTTCAAAAAAAGAAAAAAAAAAAAAAGGATATTGAAGGGAAGGGACGATTTCAAAAGATTGAAGTGGAAAGGTGTTCAAATCTGAGCTATGAGTGTAAATTATGCAAGGAATACCTCTATTGTTTTCTTTGTGCAAATCCATAATCTGTAGCCCTTTGTTATCCGTTTCATTTTAATACCGTATCCTAACCTAAGCCTCCATTACAACCCTTTTGAAAGTCCTATTTGATCTTGGGAGAAATGTGGTTCATTATGTGGAGTTTAGATTAAATGGGAGTCTATGGTTATTGATTCTATTCCAAGTATTTTAACTCCTTCTATTGAGATTAGTGTTTTTGATTCATTGTGTCTGTCTTTCATGATTAATATGTGAGTTTTTTGTATTTGTTTATCATATCATCTCTCATCGATACTTGAGTGCACATGTTGACCCAATCTCTTAGCGTTTTATTATTGAGAGTATGCCTTAGTGAGAATTGGAGTTGAATCTATTTTGTGTATGCGGATTTGGTCTTGTCTGTCTAAGACTTGAGTTTGTATCAAGGATGGTCTATACGTTTCATAGAGGAGTATGGTATGTTAATTGGAGCATTATTAGAAGTTGAAGAATAAATTTTATATGTATCTTGCTTGATTATGCTATTTATGACTGTACTTATGAAGTCATGTGTTGGGTTGTTTTGAGTCTATCTTGAGTCTTTTCATTGTCTTTTTGCTTGAGGACTAGCAAAATTTAAGTTTGGGGGTGTGTTGAGTGCTCATTTTACACTACTTTTGTAACACCCCGAACCTCGGACCCATGAAAATACTGAACATCAAACTATTAAATCTGTTTTCTCTTACTTTTGAGCCATACACAACAACATAAGTAAATATAATTCTATCAAAAAAACATTTTAAACAAACCACTGAGTAAAAACAATTAAATAAATCTCTATGGGTCCCATTGCCTTGTCTTCTCCCCACTGCTTCCACAGCCTGCTTAACCTGCAAAACACAAATCCTACACCACATCCATGGTGTACCGGGTTATACAACAAACCCGGTAAGCTCATTAGAGCTCGTATGAGTGAAATAACATAATAATAACTGTCCTCAATAATTTTCTCAATCCCCAAACTCAAAAAATAATCCACAAAATATCCATAATTACTTAATCACAAAACATTCCACCACCGAAAACTCTTCATATGCACATCAAATCTCATCAATAATAATAATAAAACATTTTGGCAAATCAATTGCCTAATCGTTAACTATTAACCTCAACATCAACCTCAAACATTCACATCCTAATTAATAACCTCACGGCATAATCACCCTCGCTTCCCTTCTCAAGCTTCAAGCCTAAACCTTACCAAGTTCTAACCAACCCAAGTCCTAACGAACAAAAGCCATACAACACACGGTACAAACAAACATCTATCCAATTTCACTCACGATGCTCTTTGAAACCCTCCAACTTTAAAACCATTTCTCAAATCCATCTCTTCTTTCAAATCCATTTTTAAGTCATCTCAAAACTGTAATTCGAACTCTGAAGAATAAATAGTATTTTCAAGTTGTAAAACTGTTAAAATAACTGAAATAAAAACACAATGCTCTACTGAAACTGTCATTTAAAATATTTACTGATGTAATTTCATTTTGCAAAATGCTCCACAAACTGAAATCTCACGCCACACTAGTACCCGGGGAACTGCTGGTCATACACTGCCGAGTCATCTCTAGGCAAGTGCAGAGCAAATCTATACCTGCTGTGATGCTGGTCATACACCGCCGACTAGACAAGTGCAGAGCAAATGCTGGTCATACACTGCCAACTAGGCAAGTGCAGAGCGAGTGCTGGTCATACACTGCCGAGTCATCTCTAGGCGAGTGCAGAGCAATTATATACCTGTGCTGGTCATACACCGCCGAGTCATCTCTAGGCGAGTGCAGAGCAATTATATACTTGTGCTGGTCATACACTGCCGAGTCATCTATAGGCGAGTGCAGAGCAATTATATACCTGTGCTGGTCATACACCGTCGAGTCATCTCTAGGCGAGTGCAGAGCAATTATATACCTGCTGAAGGGGGTACTAGTATGGCGGTTTGAAACCGCTTCTGTATATCTCAATCAACCACCTCTCAAAACTACTCCTCCAGATAAAAACTGAAATTTAAATCTTTCAATAAATCCGCTTAAATAAAATTATTCTCAAATTGTGAAAGCTGCTCGATCAAAATCATTTTCTAAGGGACAAAAATTCATTAATAAAACTTCCCCAAAATAATACCAAAACCTTTTCCAGAAAACTGTCCATACTCAAATAAATCAAGAAAAGAGTTAAATTATAAAATGTACAAAACATTTCGAAAACCAAAAGTCCACTCGCTGTCTACTCCGAACTATACCGAATCCTTTCCAAAGTTGATTCCTACTCACGACTCCTCACTTATATTGCCTTTTAAATCATACTAATATTTCCTCAATAATTAATTTTAATCATTCTGCATAATAATTGCCTAATCCTCATTCATTTACCTCGACAATAAACATTTCTTCTCTAATTCAGCAATTATCATCATAACATCTCTATGATTCCCAATTAATCCCTTAATCTCAAATCCTCGTCACTACGTTCTTATAATCTAAATCCTACACTAAGCCTTCTGTAATATATAACGACAAACACACAAATAGGCAATTCATTAACGGTACTCTACATTAAAAACCGGTAAGTGTCACTCACAGTTTAACTACGTAAAAGACCAAAATACCCTTCACGGTGTCTTTGCTCGGATACCAAATCCGGCAGCATAACGGCATCGAGAATGATATTTCCCGAATCCGTATACCTGTTAAGACCAGACAACCAATATTTAAATATTCAGGGTTCACAATTTGGCCGTTCAATGACCGAAATGGACGTAACCACCACGCACGGTGGCTGCCCAGCCCCAAATTACACACAATACTCACCAACACGTAAACAGACCCTAGGGTTGGCCTCTAAGAGTCCTGGGGAGGCTGATTAACAAGAAAAACCACCTAACTCGCCGCCAAAAGTGGCGGAGCCGTCGATGGCAGCGGCGGCACAAACCTAGAAATATCCAAATTCAACTCCAAACAATCCTAATCATATAACAGAACCTTCAATTGCACATAAACATCACAAATTTGGGTTAGATTTCAAGATATTCAAAATAGACATAAACCCTAAAATTGAATTTCTAAAATCTCAAAATTGAACATCAACACCTTAGGGGAAAGATTACCCGTACCTAGAGGATCGATTTTGTCAACTGGACCGACAGCCAAAAGTCGCCGGAATCGACGGCGGAAACCGCCGGCTTTTGTGTCGTCGATTCGACGCCGTGAGCGATCACCGGAGCAAGGGGGTGACACCGCTAAACTCGCCGGAGCCTAGGGAAGAAGACCCAAGTGGTCGCCGGCCTCGAATCTGCCTGAACAGTCGAGTCGCCGTCAGTGGCAGTCGGATCTGCTCAAGTTCGCACGCCGTCGTCACCGAGTTTCTGTGCTGGGTGCTGCCACCGGGAGGAAGAGGAGATAGAGACGAAGCCAACGCCGCCGGTCTCGCCGCCATCCGCCTTCGGACGGCCGAGAAATCGAGGAGAGAGACAGAGAGAGAGAACGAAGTCGGGAGGAAGGAGAGAGAGAGAGCCAGCCCGAGAGGAGAGAGAGAATAATCCCCCAAATTTCTGGATTTTTGGGTATTTAAAACCCACTCAAGCAAAATTATGAATTTGCCCCTCCCTTCAAACGCTCGTATCTCTTAAACCGTAGCTCTGTTTTATACGTTATTCGTGTCTACGAAATCGTGGACTCGAGACCTTTCCAACGTGCCCAAAGTCAAAGACGAAAGTCCATTATTTTTAAAAGTCAACTTTGGGTCGGGTCGTTACAACTTTATGATACTAACTCCCTAACTCAGAGTGCAAGAACTCAATATTTTGTGTGTTGTTAGTTTGTTTTTGTTCTTATAGGATAAAATAAGCAAAGAATAGAAAAGGAGCCTAAAGAGCCATTTTTAGACGTTTCCTAGTCAAACCAAGAAAAGTGCACAAATCCTAGTCAAATAAGGATTCCTAGTCACACTAGGAAACATCAAGTCCAGAACCATCATTGTAGAGGAAGTCAAAGTGGGAAGAAATGAATTCAAATTCAAATGGAAATGAGGGGCAAAATGGGAAGTCAAAGTGAATGGTCAAGGATCAACTATGACAAGTCAACAAGTCAAATGGGCCTATGCAATGCCGAAATCTGAGGGGCCATGCATGCATGCATGCGCCATCCCAAGATGAAGCCCATTGCTTCAGCCCAAGACCAGCAGCCATGTGCATGCACTGAAACCCTAGGAGGCTGGCGTGTGTCACGTAAGCCCAAAGCCAAAACCCTTGCCATAAGCCCAATGCTTCTCCTAACCCTAGCTGTGAGACCCGAAAATTTCCAAATTTATTTTGTGATTTTTCCTTATTTTCTAGAATTTTTATAGAATTTATTTATCGGAAAATCTAATTTTTCCACCCTGAGCTTTAATTGTTTGACCAACTTTGATTAGGGTTTTGACCCAAGTTAGAAATTTAAAAGGTAGTACCTCTACTCACGAACCCAACGGTGCAACTCTCGTATTATTCCGAGTTCGGGAGATTATTTTATGAATTTCCTAAATTTTCTTAGTTTGTGGAACTTGAAATTTTTGAAATTTTTTTAAAGGGCCAATTGGTAATTTGACCTCATAGTTAATTAGTACTAGTCGATACGAGTCCGTAGTATTTTTCGGGGTATTTTTCTGAGTCCCGAGCTATTTTTAATTAATTTTTGAAGTTGGGGAATATATGAAAAAGAAAAATAAAATAGAAAATCACCAGATCGCGTCACGTGGCACAATCTGGAGCGTCCATCGCTGCATGTCAGCAAGATCTGATGGCTGCATGTGCATCCAAGTGTTAGTGCACATGCCACGTGTCACTTCTTCATTGGCCCATTTTGTGACGGTTGACTTGAGTCAACCCAGTCAACTCGGATGAGTCAACCGAGTTGACTCACTCTCTCTCCCTATAAATAGTGGCGTGAACCCCAGCTGATTTTCATCCCATTCCAGCCGCACGCTTCCCAAGAGAGAGCTTCTCTCTCCTCTCTCTTCCTTTCTCTCTCTTCTTCAATCTTGTTTTGAGTTTATCTTGAGTTCTAGAGCTCCGATCGACGATCCGATTTCGCCTACGCGATCGTAGCGACGAGCTCTTCAATTCTAGTAGTGTGAAGGCTATGTTTTGGTGAAGTTTTAAAAAAATCATTTCTGAGCTCCATATGTAATTTCTTGATCCCTGTCGAACTTCTGCTAAAATTTTGTTAAATTAATCTCTTCTTAATTAGGTTTTTTTAATCTTATTACTTAGCAAGTCTAGTAGTACTGAGACTCTGCCCGTGGGAAGTCTTGAACAAGTATACCCTTAACCCAGCTTATTTAATCTGCAGTTATTTAAGTTGTGCTTATAAACGGAACGCCGTTTAACTGTTGTTATCAAATGAACTTAATAAATATTGAGGCCATATCAGTGGTAACTAAATAACGTGATGACTAAGGTCAGTCCATGAGCATACAGGCGTTGGGTACTGAGCCAGAGCTCCCTCAGTTTCCCAATGCATTGACCTGGTCACGTTGTAGGTTCATATATTGTTGAATTGTTTTCTTAGAATAAAATAAACATTTATTTCATTCTAAGTTTACTCGCAAGTGCACGAATCGCATCAGTAGCAAAGCGTACAAGCACGAGGTCGATCGCACAGGGAATGATTAATATACAATAAATCAATGCAATTAATCACTAGAATAACTAAATGGGGGGTTTTGAAAAGATGGAACACACGCACACATCACCACACGCACACACACTTTATTCTATCTTGCAATGTTAAGTTTTTAGTTTCAAATCAGATAAGCATGCAATAACCATCCAAGGCTAATGACAGTTAATTTGAACACAACATATTAAAGTTTGACAGCTAAAAAGGTTTGGCTAGTTACTTTCTCGCCATTGTTCTCCTAATGCATAAACTAAGAGCTTCTTGGGCCTTCCTTAGCCAGTTAACCTACATGTTCCCTAGTTCAAGCTAAGGCAGCTGTTACCCATGCAGGAGTCATTAAGTTTTATGAGAACGTCAAACATGCACAACATATAAGCTTTGACTATTTCCTTATAGAGGTCGCCCAACCCCACTACCAAGAATAATCCCTTATTCCCTTGTTACTTGTGGTTTAGTGTCTTTGACTATTTCACAGCTAAACCTAACAGATAAACTAGATGCAATTACCCTAAGGTGGCCAGTCAAAGGATGCAAACAACTAGTGACGGGGGTTTTAATAGATAGTGGAAATTTAATACGTGCAAACATCAAACTAACAGACCAAGAGACGGATAAACGATTTGTTAGAACATGCAAATCCATTAATCAACCTACGACTAACATGCAAGATAGAATAACTAACCTACATAATTAAATAAAATAAATAAAAACAGAAACAACAATAAATAATGAAATCCCAATTCATGCTTGCTAAAGAAAATCAGAAACACAAAATTAAAGGCACAACTAAACAACTAAATTAAATTGCATAATTTAAATTGCATAAACATAAACAACTAAATGAAATCAGAACCATGCATTAAATAAATTCAGAATCATAAACTAATTAACTTCAGTAGCATAAACCAACAATTAAAATAGAAACTAGAACGAAAATCAAAAGAACCAAGGGGAAGAGGCTGCGGCAAGACAAGGAAGAGAAGGCACCTTGCACAAGCAATTTGGCTCACGGCTATGGTGAGCTAGGGCTTGCGGCTTAGGGGTGTCCCTCCTTGTAGCCACGCCACTCCTCTCTCTCTCCCTACCTTCGGCTAGCTCTCCCTAAAACAAAACTAAATTCTGAAATTAAAAACCTAGAACAGAAAAATAAACTAGAGACCTAAAGAGATTTCGGCTAGAGGAAGAGGTGAAAAAGTGATCCTAGGGTTCTGAATGAAGGGGGTATATATAGAGGAAGCATTCCTTGAGAGGCAAGGAGGAGAAAACTTGCGGCTGCTAGGTTTTCCTTCTCCTTGTTGCTTGCGGCTTCAACTAGAGTTAGGGCATCAGGCCTTGCGGCATGGGCTGCTCCTCCTTGGGCTTAAGTGATTCACGCCTAGCCCAGCTAGGGTCCCTTCCTTGCGCATGGGCTGCTGTTCTTGGGCTTTGGGCTTGCATGTTGGGCTTCCATGTTGGGCTTCAGTGGCTTGCACAAGATGGGCTAGGGTTTCACTCCATGGGCTTTCACCTTGGGCTTGTCACCTTGGGCTTGCGCATGGGCCCCCTTCCTTGCTAGGGTTTGCATGGCATGCATGCGCATGCATGGGCTGCCATCTTCCTCCTTGCGTATGGCTTTTGGGCTGCTAGGGTTTGGGCCCATGCATGTGCATGCATGGCCCACTTGGTTCGGCATCCCTAGGGCCCATGGGCCCTCCACTTTTGACTTCCCATTTTGCCCCTCATTTCCATTTGAATTCAAATTCATTTCTTCCCTCCATTCATTTCCATGGATGTCCACCACCTTCTGGAAGCTTCTGGAACCTTGAACAACATTTCCTGGTGCAACTAGGATTCCTTGAAAATGAGAGATTCCTTATCCATTTCGACTTCTCGTAATGACCATATTGCCCCTGGGGTCTCCTAGTGTCATTAGGACTCCTTTCCCTAGTTGGGTTAGGTTTCCTAGTTCAACCAGGATTTCCTGTTCGAATCAGGATTTCACATTTCTGGCTCCGCAATGATGGTTCTGGACTTGATGTTTCCTAGTGTGACTAGGAATCCTCATTTGACTAGGATTTCTGCACTTTTCCTGGTTTGACCAGGATTTCACTCGTTTTCCTGGTTTGACCAGGAAATGTCCCAAAATGGCTCCATTTGCTTCTTTTTCTCATTTCTGCTTCATTTGACCTGAAAACACAAAAACAAGACAAGAAACACAAAATAGCGAGTTCTAACACTCTAGGTTAAGGAATTAGTATCATAAAGTGATGCAAAATGCACACTCATCACACCCCCAAACTTAGATTTTGCTAGTCCTCGAGCAAATAAAGGAAAGAAAAGACTCAAAACTGACTCTAACATCCCAACAACTGAATTCATGCGCACAACCGTTAATCAAATAGGAAAGCAAGGCATATAAATTGTATTCTCCAAATTCTAATAACATTTCAAATAACATACCTCGCCCCTCTATTGTCATATAGGCCATCCTTGACACAAATCCAAGTATTAGATAAACAAAACTAAATCAATACATACATAATAGATTCAACTCCAATCCTCACTATGACATACTCTCAATGATAAACACTCAAGAATTGGGTTGATATGTGCACTCAAAAGTATATGTCAGAGGAAATATGTAACAAAAAAAAAATTAGCTCACATATGTACATGAAATAATGGCACATTTTAGAAAGAAATACTGATCTCATGAAAGGAATACAAATGCTTGAAATAGAATCAATAACCATAGGCTCCCTTCTTAAATAGACTCCACATAAGTATAATACACACCTCTTGAGATCAGCTAGGGCTTTAATAGGTTATAATGAAGGCTTAGGCTAGGATAGGGTATTGAAATGAAAAGGAAACACAAAGGGCTAAATTCATGGAATTGCAAGCATCAATAGAACATTCTGAGGTATTCTTTGCTTCTTTGCACTTCATAGCTCAATTTGAACTCTTTTTGCTCACTTTTTTTTTCTTTTTTTCTTTTGAAATCGTCCCATCTCTTTTCTTTGATTTCCTTTCTTTTTCTTTTCTTTGGGCACGGCATACATACTTTTCTGACACATTTTTGTATAAGCTATGCATTTTCACTTCTTTTTCACCTCAATCAACATATATCAACTTGCAATACCATAAAAAGGGTAAAACGGTTAAAAGGGGTGTAGCACCCCCAAACTTAGGGTTTGGTATGGGGTAACAAAGAAAACGGCTTAAAAGGCTCAAAATGGGTAACTAAGGATAAAACATGTAATGGGCAGGCTTTCAGGCTATGGGGTACACAAACAAGGCCTAAATTCATTTCTCAAGAGTTATGCAAATACGACATGCGCGCGTAGGCTTTTTAGGCTATGGGGTACACAAACAGGGCCTAAATTCATTTCTCAAGAGTTATGCAAATACGACATGCTTTGTGTACACAAGAAAAGAGTTCTAGCTCATTGATTCAAGATTATGCATATTCCAAGCAAATGACCAAATGAAAGACAATGAGATCAAAACAACGACTTATATGACAATAATAGAATCA
Source organism: Dryas drummondii (assembly GCA_003254865.1). NCBI lineage: Eukaryota > Viridiplantae > Streptophyta > Magnoliopsida > Rosales > Rosaceae > Dryas > Dryas drummondii. The sequence goes on along the minus strand of QANW01002427.1, from coordinate 251,586 downwards.
GAGTGGTGCGCAACACTCAAGAATTGAAGAACAGGGCTCAAAAGCTCACTTAGGTCATGCAAGTCTACTCTATTATGCATATAATCATTAGTAATGCTAATCACAACCTAAATTCATATCAACAAGGCCAAATGACATAGAATTGCAAGATATGTTATGGAACACTATTAGAATGAAAAGAACACCCAATATACACACAATACTCAAACATGCTCATAACAATCATGCACACTCAAATCAATTAGTTGGGGACTCAAAACGACCTTAAACAACCAAAATGACTCAAAAACTTTGTGTTTTTAAAACGATGTCGCACACTTCAAAAGAGTCACATCCATCACTAAGGTGAATGAGATCTAATGAAAACGTGCATTTTGATGTGGGTTTTGACACCCTAAGTTTAAAAACAAGAGAAAAAGTTTTTTCCTAACCTAAAAACACTAAAAACGCAAAATTATTTTTTATTATTTTTTTTTTTCTAAAAACACTCAAAAACACTTAAAACACCCTAACCACTTGTTCTAACCTAAAAACACTAACAAACGACAATTGCCCTTCCCCCCACACTTAAATGATACATTGCCCTCAATGTATATGAAATAAATGCAAGAATGATCAAATTAAGCGAAACGGGAAATTGCAAATATCCAAAACCACATAAACACACCAAAATGAAAAATTGTCTTATGAAGCGAAATAAAGAAACTGTTTACTTGCGTACGCAAGCGTGGACACTCCAAGGGTAGGCGCGGCCTCCTTGGTCCTCGATGACTCCTCCTCCATTATTCGAAACAAAAACTTGGGTTGCCTTCCAATAAGCGCTTGTTTTTGTGTCTTCAGCCTGACATTGCCATTCCTCTATTTGCGTCCTTTCCTCTTCTTTTTGCCATTGCTACTCTCGGCATTCCCTAAGAACGAACTGAAGAAGCTCTCTGTTTCTGACTTTTCCTCTCCATAAAAAGTGATCTCCTCGTTTTGTGGCATCTCGGAAGTGAGCAAATACACCTCTTGCTTGGTGTAGTGCCGAATCTTCATGGTACTCTCCAACGCTTTGTACTCCATGTTAGAGGTGCACAAGAATGGTCTCCCAAGTATAATAGAAACGTCGCCCGGAAGTCTCGGCACATCTAGCACTATGAAATCAGTGGGAATTAGTAATTTACGACATTTAACCAAAACATCCACAAGCATACCAAGGGCTTTCTCGACTGAAGAGTTGGCGAAGCGAATGTTCAAATCAAACGGTTGCAAAATCAGCCTCCACAAATCCAAGCCTCTCAAACACAACCAGCGGCATGACATTGATAGCTGAGCCATTGTCAATTAAGGCATTGGCGATCACATACTCCCCTATGCTGCATGGTATGGTCAATGAGCCCGGATCCCTCTTCTTGCTTGGAAAAGATGCAAAGAGATAACCACCAATCTCCCTAGGAACGTTGTGACAATGCCCCTGCTCCTCAACCTTCTTCTCAATAGACTTGAACTCCCTCATGGTTGCTGGAAACTTAGTGATGTCGATGTCCGGAATGAGGGGAATCACACGTGTATCAGCTTTCTCCTCAATCATTTCTGGATCCTCCTCTTCCTCATTATCACTGATCTCAATCACTTCCTTAGTTTTGACCACTCTAACTCTTTTTCTTGGAGTAGTCCTCAAAATAGCATTTACATGCTCCTCATTCTTCGGGTTGACGATGGGCTGGCTTGGCAATTTCACCTCCTCTCTTTGACCCAAAGTGGTGGCAATCTGACCCATTTGACTCTCCAAGTGTGCAATAGCCTTCGAATTGGCTTGCATCTCCTGCTCGGTACGGTTCATGAAGGTGTTGGTACTCTGAGCAAGGGAAGTGGTGCTTTGAGCAATCTGAGCAATCTTGTCCTCCAAACTAGACCTCTCGGCATTAGGGTGCACATATGGCTTGTTGGTGCTCCCACTAGCTTGCTGTCCATTGTTGTTGCTCCACCTGAAATTAGGGTTGTTCTTCCATCCAGGGTTATAAGTGTTAGAAAATGGATCATATGGCACCCTAGGATAATTCCCAACCTGATTCACGTGTTAATTGTTCTCCTAATGCATAAACTAAGAGCTTCTTGGGCCTTACTTAGCCAGTTAACGTACATGTTCCCTAGTTAAAGCTAAGGCAGCTGTTACCCATGCAGGAGTCATTAAGTTTTATGAGAACGTCAAAAATGCACAACATATAAGCTTTGACTATTTCCTTATAGAGGTCGCCCAACCCCACTACCAAGAATAATCCCTTATTCCCTTGTTACTTGTGGTTTAGTGTCTTTTACTATTTCAAAGCTAAACCTAACAGATAAACTAGATGCAATTACCCTAAGGTGGCCAGTCAAAGGATGCAAACAACTAGTGACGGGGGTTTTAATAGATAGTGGAAATTTAATATGTGCAAACATCAAACTATCAGACCAAGAGACGGATAAACGATTTGTTAGAACATGCAAATCCATTAATCAACCTACGACTAACATGCAAGATAGAATAACTAACCTCCATAATTAAATAAAATAAATAAAAACAGAAACAACAATAAATAATGAAATCCCAATTCATGCTTGCTAAAGAAAATCAGAAACGCAAAATTAAAGGCACAACTAAACAACTAAATTAAATTGCATAAACATAAACAACTAAATGAAATCAGAACCATGCATTAAATAAATTCAGAATCATAAACTAATTAACTTCAGTAGCATAAACCAACAATTAAAATAGAAACTAGAACGAAAATCAAAAGAAACAAGGGGAAGAGGCTGCGGCAAGACAAGGAAGAGAAGGCACCTTGCACAAGCAATTTGGCTCACGGCTATGGTGAGCTGGCTTGCGGCTTAGGGGTGTCCCTCCTTGCAGCCACGCCACTCCTCTCTCTCTCCCTACCTTCGGCTAGGTCTCCCTAAAACAAAACTAAATTCTGAAATTAAAAACCTAGAACAGAAAAATAAACTAGAGACCTAAAGAGATTTCGGCTGGAGGAAGAGGTGAAAAAGTGATCCTAGGGTTCTGAATGAAGGGGGTATATATAGAGGAAGCATTCCTTGAGAGGCAAGGAGGAGAAAACTTGCGGCTGCTAGGTTTTCCTTCTCCTTGTTGCTTGCGGCTTCAGCTAGGGTTAGGGCATCAGGCCTTGCGGCATGGGCTGCTCCTCCTTGGGCTTAAGTGATTCACGCCTAGCCCAGCTAGGGTCCTTCCTTGCGCATGGGCTGCTGGTCTTGGGCTTTGGGCTTGCATGTTGGGTTTCCATGTTGGGCTTCAGTGGCTTGCACAAGATGGGCTAGGGTTTCACTCCATGGGCTTTCACCTTGGGCTTGTCACCTTGGGCTTGCGCATGGGCCCCCTTCCTTGCTAGGGTCTGCATGGCATGCATGCGCATGCATGGGCTGCCATCTTCCTCCTTGCGCATGGCCTTTGGGCTGCTAGGGTTTGGGCCCATGCATGTGCATGCATGGCCCACCTTGGTTCGGCATCCCTAGGGCCCATGTGCCCTCCACTTTTGACTTCCCATTTTGCCCCTCATTTCCATTTGAATTCAAATNCAGTTACGCGCCAACCAAACCTCTGAATTATACCTGGTCTTAACAGACAAGGTCATCGATTTACGTGAAGACCGTTTTTAACACCAGTTGTTGTCGAACTAAGAACTCCAGTTACCTAAAAGAGATCGTTGCGACGTGGCAAATTGTGATTTGTACTCGAGAACAGGCAAAAGCTTTGGACGCTAGGTAGGGGGACAACACACTCTGACTAGTGGATTTCCTGCATGTACTATATAATAAATACTGTGTGATAAAGATGCATGTTTTTTATTGGCATATCTGCTTGGTTTTATGATGATGAGAATGATGACTGTTATGCATATTCTCGTGAGATTGTTATTGTGTTTGACTTGAGAGTGAAAGGTCCCTTACGGTAGACCCTGAGTTTCGATCCCCAAAACCTCATGAGGGGTTGTACGGACGGACTGGTCGATTGTCCTTCTTGGGAAGCCAGTCTAGGCGGTATGACCATGAAATGGCCATTTTCGCTACCCTGTACAGGTCAAATGACTGCAGGACTTTGTTATGTTTTTGTAGAGGGTAGTNTTATGTTTTTGTGAGAGGGTAGTTAGCCCTAACGGCTGGTCAACAGGTATAATTCTGAACTTGGGCCCGGAAAACTGTATTTTGAAAACTGTATGAGCATGTTACTAGTTTTACAAAGCTTGACAACTGGTTTGTGTTGTGCATTTGATTTTAAATTATCTCAAACTATTTTTCAAACCTAGCAGGGAGTTCCCTGAGGGGGAGCAATGAACGTATGTGATGCTCACCCCTACATTGTTGTTTTTTTTCTCCCTCTCAGGTGCTGCGCGTGTGGACTTTGACGGCCTCGATTGAGGGGGTGGTGGTGCGGTCTCGAGCTTGTCAACTCATGTGTTCCTGTTTAGTCAGTATATTTCCTTGGGCAGGTCTTTGGTGACCTTTTACTATCTTTATATACCCTTGGTCATATCTTGTATATACACTGAGTCATTGGGTTGTCTACTTTTGAATTATCGAGTCTATACAAACAGTTTCTTTGAAGTTACTCTAAACAATAGTAGCTCCGAGAATTGGTTTAATTATGGATTAATGATTTCTGAATTAATTTTCCGCTGCAAACTCAAGCACTCTGATCCAACCCATTTTACTAAACCAAAAGGCTTAACCTATTTTGTGAATATTTGGGACTAAAACACCGGGGGATTGGTTGTTGTAGTCTCAGGTATTTTCAAGATAGGTGCCTCTGTTACATACCCGGGTTTCGGGGCATGACACTAGCTGCTGCCGCACCTTGTCTTTTCCTTGCCTCCCAAGGATTCCTCTCCTACTGATCTCTATAAATACATCTCTACAATTTAGAAAAAGGGTTCTTTTCCTCTTTAATTTTCAGAAACCCTAGCTAGCCTCCTTCTTTCTTGCCGCTGCCACCCTCTTGTGATGTTCTTTCTTTTTCTTTTGGATTTTCTTCTTTTTCTTTAGTTAATTTGTTGTTCTTGCTTTCATTGTGGATTTAATTATTATAATGGAAGTTAGATCTTTTATTTTTTTTATTATTATGTTTTGAGTTTTTTATTGCTTTGCTAAGTTGGATGATGAAACTTTAATTGTGAGTTATGCAATGGTGACACTTGTGATTTAATTTGATGTATGTAGTAAGTTCTTGATCTCTAGTAAAATTGACTCTATTTGTTTCGCATTTTTGATTGATCACCTTAGGTTGCATGCATCTAGATTTATGTTGTGGAACTAAACAAGCTCAAAAGGATGATAGTTTCAGTAGGCAACAAGTGGGTATCGTAAGATAATATTCATGAGAAAAGGGATCATAGATGACATGCAGTACATTAATTTGGAACTATGCGCTATGTGTTTATCTTTTTCACAAAACTTAATGACTCTTGCATGGGTAACAGCTGCCTTAGCTTAGCACTAGGGAACATGCAAGTTAACTGACTAGAGGAGGCCCAAGAAGCTCTTAGTATATGCATAAGGAGAGCAATAGTTATGAGTGTCCTCAAAAAGGCCTTCGACTGGTAAACTTTATTACATTTATGCATTATCTTGAATTGCTTGGTTGTATTTCCATCAATTGGTGTGGATTCTGAATTCTGAATTCTTAGCATTGCAATTGTGTGTGTGTATGTATGTGGTGTGCGTGAGTTTAACAATCTATAAACCTCCCTGCCGTGTGTGTGTGTTTGGTGATTCTAATTGATAAGTTGAATTAGTTTGATGTGTATTTACCTATTCCTCGTGGGATCGACCTCATACTTATACGCTCTGCTTACATGAGCGATTCGTATACTTGCGAGCTACAATTTGGTATTCGTTTCTAAATTCCAAGTAAAACAAGTTGTACAAAAAGGAGCAACAAGTTTTTGACAAAAACTTGTTGTATGTTTTCTTAGAGCAAGTATATTACACCTTTTTAACAACTCTAGGTTAACTCACAAGTGCACGAATCGCGGAGTAGCAAAGCTTACAAATACGAGGTCAATCCCACAAGGAATTGTACTAGTGTATGATTACTAACTCAATTAAATTCAATTAACTCAACTCTAACTCACACACGCAAATGGGGGTTTTGAATGGTTTTTGAAACTGGACTAAACTAATAACTAAATAACAAAACTTTAAAATAACCAACGGAATGAATTTGGATAAAACAATAATAAAGAAACACTAAGGGTCAGAATCCACCACTAGCATACCATTCACTTTACTATGGATATTAACAATCAAAGTACAAACATGTCAACAAAGTTCGTCTACTAAAAGGTTTGGCTAGTTACTTTTAGCAATTACTCCCCTTACTGTGCATAACTAAGAGCTTCTTGGGCCTCCCTTAGCCAGTTAACTTGCATGTTCCCTAGTGCTAAGCTAAGGCAGCTGTTACCCATGCAAGAGTCATTACAATCTGTGAGAGTGGCAAACACATAGCGCATAGCTCCAAATTAATGTACCCTATGTTCTCTATGATCCCTTTTTCTCATGAATATTATCTTAGGATATCCACTTATTGCCTATTGAAACTATCATCCTTTCGAGCTTGTTTAGTTCCACAACATAAATCTAGATGCATGCAACCTAAGGTGATCAGTCAAAGATGCGAAGCAAATAGAGTCAATTTAAACAGAGATCCAAGATTTGTCAACATGTAAATAATTAAACTATCAATAATCCATAGTGAAAGTAAATAGCATCGCTAGGGCTTCGTCCTAGCCCTAGCCCAATATTCAGCTACACATAATTAAACAATGAAAATAATGAAAACAATGAAAATAAAAAGGAGTAAGGAAGAGAGATCAAGCCACGGCAACAGCAAGGTGGTGAGATGGTGGCAGCAAGGTGGTGCGGCTGATAGGTGGTAGCGTGATGGCTGTTGCTCGGCCTTGGGCTCTAGGGCAATGCAGCTAGGGTGCTCGGCAAGGTGGCAGCAAGGTGGAGGCGTGACTGGATGATGGTGGCTGCAGCTTGACTTGTTCCTCCACCCACAGTTCGGCACAAAATAAAAAGGAAAAACAAAGATGCAAAGAGATAGGGGCTGTAGCAGAAAAATAAAGAGAAGCAAAAGAGATGGCGGTGGCTGCTAGAGTTTCTGAAAAATTAAAGAGGAGAGAAAGAAGAGAGCAAGGGTGTGCGGCAAGGAAGAAGGAGGCTAGCTAGGGTTTCTGAAAATTAAAGAGGAAAAGAACCCTTTTTTTGAATTGTAGAGATGTATTTATAGAGATCAGTAGGAGAGGAATCCTTGGGAGGCAAGGAAAAGACAAGGTACGGCAGCAGCTAGGGTTAGGAGAAGCATTGGGCTTGTGGCAAGGGCTTTGGCTTTGGGCTTAAGTGACACATGCCAGCCTACTAGGGTTTCAGTGCATGCACATGGCTGTTGGTCTTAGGCTGAAGCAATGGGCTTCATCTTGGGCTGGCGCATGCGTGCATGCATGGCCCCTCAGATTTCGGCATTGCATAGGCCCATTTAACTTGTTGACTTGTCATAGTTGACCCTTGACCATTAACTTTGACTTCCCATTTTGCCCCTCATTTCCATTCGAATTTGAATTCATTTTTTCCCTCCATTTATTTCCATGGATGTCTACCACCTTATAGAAGCTTCTGGAACCTTGACTTTGTAGAGTTGACTTTGACCAACATTTCCTAGTCCAACTAGGATTTCTTGTAAATGAAGGATTCCTTATCCATTTCGACTTCTTGTAATGACCATATCGCCCCTGGGGTCTCCTAGTGTCATTAGGATTCATTTCGCTAGTAGGGTTAGGTTTCCTAGTTCAATCAGGATTTACTGTTCCAATCAGGATTTCTCATTTCTGGCTCTGCATTGATGGTTCTGAACTTGATGTTTCCTAGTGTGACTAGGAATCCTTATTTGACTAGGATTTCTGCACTTTTCCTGGTTTGACTAGGAAACGTATAAAAATGGCTTTTTCGGCTCCTTTTCTCTTGTTTGCTCATTTTATCCTATAAGAACAGAAACAAACTAACAACACACAAAATATTGAGTTCTTGCACTCTGAGTTAGGGATTTAGTATCATAAAGTAGTGTAAAATGAGCACTCAACACACCCCCAAACTTAGATTTTGCTAGTCCTCGAGCAAAAAGACAAAAAAAGACTAAAGACAGACTCAAAACAACCCAACACATGACTTCATAAGTACAGTCATAAATGGCATAATCAAGCAAGATACATATAAAATTTATTCTTCAACTTCTAATAATGCTCCAATTAACATACCTTACTCCTCTATGAAACGTATAGACCAACCTTGACACAAACTCAAGTCTTAGACAGACAAGACCAAATCCGCATACACAAAATAGATTCAACTCCAATTCTCACTAAGGCATACTCTCAATAATAAAACGCTCAGAGATTGGGTCAACATGTGCACTCAAGTATATGTGAGAGATGATATGACAAACAAATACAAAAAGCTCACATATTAATCATGAAAGACAGGCACAATGAATCAAAAACACTGATCTCAATAGAAGGAGTTAAAATACTTGGAATAAAATCAATAACCATAGGCTCCCCTTTAATCTAAACTCCACAAAATGAACCACATTTCTCCCAAGATCAAATAAGACTTTCAAAAGGGTTGTAATGGAGGCTTAGGTTAGGATACGGTATTAAAATGAAACGGATAACAAAGGGCTACAGATTATGGATTTGCACAAAGAAAACAATAGAGGTATTCCTTGCATAATTTACACTCATAGCTCATATTTGAACACCTTTCCACTTCAATCTTTTGAAATCGTCCCTTCCCTTCAATATCTTTTTATTTTTTTTTCTTTTTTTGAAAGGAAACGACGAACAATCTTAAGCACAATTCTTTCTCCTTTTACATCAAGCTACGCATAGACATTTCTTTTCAACCTCACATTTTCACCAACTCAATGCAAATCCATAAGTAAGGTAAACAGGTAGAGGGGTGAAACTTCCCCCAAACTTAAGGTTTGATATAGCGAAACAAAGAAAAGGTGATTAGGCTCAAAATGTTTGACTAGGGTTATAACATAGGGTAGCCTTTAGGCAATGGGTTAAAAACAAACAAGGCCTAATATCATCTCCTCATATTCATGTAGTTATCCATGCTTTGTATAGAATAAGATAGAAGTTCTAGCTCTTTGATTAACAATTATATTCCAAGTACTTAATCAATAGAAAAAATAATGAGATCACAGCGACTCAATATGACAAGAAAAAAAAATTAAGAGTACTGTTAACACTCAAGAATTGAAGTACAGGGCTCCAAAGCTCACATAGGTCATATAAGTCTACTCTATTAAGTGTATGCCTCTCTAGTCATGCAAATTATCACTTAAGTTCATGAAAACAAGGCCCAAGTTCATAGAATTGTAAAGCATGTTATGAAGCAATACTAGAAAAAGAAGAATACATACTATATATACAGGCTAGACATACTCATAACAACCATACATAATGAAATCAATTAGTTGGGGACACAAGACTTAGAATAAACAAAAAGGCTCAAAAACACTGCTGCATGCTTCTAAAGATTCGAATTCATCACTACGGTGAATGAAATCTTAAGAACAGATGCATTTTAATGTGGGTTTGACACCCTTAGTTTAAAACAAAAGTACAAAATTTTTTTTTTTTTTTTTTCAAAAATGCATTGCATTCCCCACTCTCAAACTTAAAAGAAACATTGTCCTCAATGTTTAAATGAATGCCAAATGTAATGCACAAAGTAATGAAAAGAGGAAGGGAAATAAACAAATAAAACAAAACTACTGAACTGAGCAAAGAGCGGGTGAAAACATACCTTGGCTGGTGTGAAAATAGCTCGCCCACGCATATGTACAAAATCACCTCCTCCTCGTCATCCATCCCTTGGGTTCCCTCCCAAGAAGCGCTAAGTTTCACGTCTTCAGCCAGACCTAGTCTTGTACTAGAAATCAATTTTTTCTTGATTCAGCTCAAAATCAGGCTCAAGGAAAGGCTTCACACGGTGCCCATTGACCTTAAATATGTTTCCAGTCTTCGGATTCTTGATTTCAACTGTGCCATAGGGAAACACTCTAATCACCTCATAGGGTCCGGTCCATCTCGAACGCAACTTGCCTGGGAAGAGATGTAATCTCGAACACCTTCTCTCCAACAAAGAATTCTCTCGCACGTAGCTTCTTAACATGGTACCTCTTGGTCCTTTCCTTGTACATTTAGCATTTTCATATGCAAAATGTCGTATTTCCTCCAGCTCACTAAGTTGCAACTTTCTTCTCTCACTTGCGGCATGAATATCGAAATTGAACTTCTTAATCGCCCAATATGCCTTATGCTCGAGCTCAACAGGTAAATGACAAGCTTTCCCATAGATTAGTCGAAATTGAGACATTCCAATGGGTGTCTTGTAAGCGGTGCGATAGGCCCATAATGCATCATTAAGCTTGGTAGACCAATCCTTCCTATTGGCGAGCACCGTTCTTTCCAAAATGAACTTAATCTCACAATTCGAAATTTCCACTTGCCCACTTGTCTGCGGATGATAGGGAGTAGCCACTTTATGCCTTATTCCATATTTCTTCATCACGGCCTCTAACAGCTTATTGCAAAAATGCGGCCCCCCATCACTAATCATTGCTCTCGGGGTACCAAATCGTGCAAAGATATTGGTCTTAAGGAAATTCAAGACCACTCGAGCATCATTAGTTCTACAAGCGACAGCTTCCACCCACTTAGACACATAATCAACTCCTACCAGAATGTACTCGTTTCCAAAAGAAGATGGAAATGGCCCCATGAAATCTATACCCCAAACATCAAAGATCTCAACTTCCAACATAAAGTTCAGTGGCATCTGATCACGAGCATAAATATTTCCCATCTTCTGACATCTATCGCATGTGAGGTAAAACTGATGACAGTCATGAAAAATAGTGGGCCAAAAGAAACCTACTTGAAGAATCTTGTAAGCGGTCTTAGTTCCTCCACCATGGCCTCCACACTCTTTAGAATGGCACATCTCGTTAACAATTCTTTGCTCCATTTTCGATACACATCGTCTTATCAACTGATCTGATCCATATGTGAACAAATAAGGATCATCCCACACATATTGTCTGACATCATGCAAGAACTTCTTCCTTTGGTAGTGTGTCAGATCATTGGGCAACACTCCACTTGCTAAATAATTCGCTATGTCAGCATACCATGGAGTAGTCAAGATGGCAAAAAGCTGCTCATCCGGTAGTGTGTCCTCTTCAGATTGTTCCTCATTGACAAGTCTACTCAAATGGTCTACTACCACATTTTCACAACCTTTCTTGTCTTTGATCTCATAACAAATTCCTATAGCAACAGAGTCCATCTAATCAACCTCGGCTTTGCATCTTTCTTATTCAGCAAATACTTGAGAGCGGCATGATCCGTGTAGATGGTGATCTTAGACCCAATCAAATAACTTCTAAATTTCTCCAAGGCAAAGGTCACAGCAAGCAACTCCTTCTCGGTAGTAGAATAATTCAATTGAGCATCATTCAAAGTCCTACTTGCATAATAAATCACATGCAGCAGCTTCTCAACTCTCTGACCCAAAACAGCTCCAACAACATAATCACTTGCATAACACATGAGCTCAAACGGCAAGTTCCAATCAGGTGGCATAATGATCGGAGCGGAGGTGAGTAGCTTCTTCAACTTGTTAAATGCAACCAAGCAATCCTCATCAAACTCAAAATTCACCTCTTTTTGCAATAAGGTGCACAAAGGCCTAGAAATCTTAGAAAAGTCCTTAATGAACCTCCTATAGAACCCAGCATGGCCCAGAAAACTCCTTACTTCTTTAACACTTGACGGAGGCGGCAATCTTTGTATCACATCAATTTTGGCCTTATGAACTTGTATGCCCTCCTTCGAAATCACATGACCTAATACTATCCCTTGTTAGACCATAAAATAACATTTTTCCCAATTGAGCACTAGATTGGGCTCTTGACATCTTTTCAGAATTAGAGACAGATTATCCAGACATGTATCAAAAGATGAACCAAAAATAGAAAAATCATCCATAAATACCTCAATGATTTGTTCCACCATATCGGAGAAAATAGACATCATGCATCTCTGGAATGTTGCGGGCGCATTACATAATCTAAACAGCATCCTCCTATAAGCAAATGTTCCAAATGGACATGTGAATGTGGTCTTCTCTTGATCCTCGGGCGCAATAGCAATCTGATTGTACCCATTATAACCATCCAAAAAGCAATAGTGACTATGGCCAGCCAACCTTTCCAACATCTGGTCAATAAATAGCAAAGGAAAATGATCTTTCCTTGTCGCGGTATTCAGCTTTCGATAATCAATACAAACACGCCAACCGGTTTGTGTCCTTTGGGGAACCACCTCATTATGCTCATTCTTCACCACAGTAATACCACTTTTCTTTGGCACCACTTGAACAGGGCTAACCCACTTTGAATCACTAATAGGATAAATAATACCAACATCCAACAATTTGATTACCTCATTACGCACAACTTCCTTCAGAGTTGGATTCAGTCTTCTTTGGGCATCACGAGTACGCTTAGACTCCTCCTCAAGCAAAATTCTGTGCATACAAACTGTGGGTGAGATCCCCTTGATATCGGCTATGGTCCATCCTAATGCTAACCGATTTTCCTTCAGAATCCCCAAGAGTCTTTCTTTCTCGCTTGTACTTAGATTAGCTACAATAATCATAGGCAAGGTCTCATTTTCTCCCAAAAATGCATATTTCAAGTGCTCAGGTACCGGTTTCAGCTCCAACTTAGGTGCTTGCTCAGTAGAAGGAAGCGTCTTATGATTAGTGGATACTAACATTTCGAACTGGTTGAACCACTTATTCCTGAGAGGTCGGTTGCCTTCCAAAAGTGTAGGAGCTTTTTCCACTTTTTTCTCTAATTCACTGGACTCTGGTGTTCCCAAATCAACCTTTAATGTATCTTCTGCAAGGCTAGTTTCGCACACTTCCTCAACCAATGGGTCCAATTTATCAATCCTCAAGTAATCATCCTCCTCCTTTGGATACTTCATCTTACCAAAAACATCAAACTCAACTGTTTCACCAAGTACAGACATTGTCAACTTCCCATTACTCACATCAATCTTGGTGTTTGCCGTGGCCATGAACGGTCTTCCCAATATGATCGGTAGCTCATTTCCTCTAATTGGGGTATCCTCCATTTCAAGAATGATAATATCAGCGGGCATGATCAAATCTGCAACCCGAACCAGCACATCTTCAACCACACCTTTCGGAACCTTTACTGAATGATCTGCCAATTGAAGAGTAACACTAGTAGGTTTAAGATCTCCTATGCCCAACTGTGCGAAAACTGAATACGTCATCAAATTGATACTTGCTCCCAAATCCAACAATGCCTTCTCAAACTTATGATCCCCAACCAAACATGGAATCGTAAAACTGCCAGGGTCTTTCAACTTGGGCGGCAACTTTCTTTGAAAAACCGCACTAACTTCTTCACTTAGACACACCTGCTCATGTTCTTTGAATTTCCTCTTGTGTGTACATAGCTCCTTCAAGAACTTGGCATACTTAGGAATCTGCTGAATAGCATCAAGCAAAGGAATGTTGATTTCCACTTTCTTAAACATCTCCAAAATTTCCTTGGCTTGCTCATCCTTATTCTGCTTCCTTTGACGTTGAGGGAAAGGCAATGGAGCTCTTGGGATAAAGGAAGTAGTCACGGCCTTCTTGCTAGCTTGCGTAGATTTGAGCCTTTCTTGTTTCTTTCTTTCCTCCTCTTCCTCATCGTTAACCTTAACTTTATCCCTCTTGTATTTTTCCACTTGTTCAGGCTCTAACATCTCAATTTCATCCTCATTGCCTAGATTATCATCTTGAGTAGTGCCCACTCTGTTGTCAATCACTAACCCACTTCTCAAAGTCGTGATTGCTTCGGCCTTATCCTGAATTGGTGCACCCTTTACCACTTTGTCCAAGGTTAACGTCACTTGTTCCAATTGGGCTTCCAATTCGAAACAGCCTTAGCTGTAACATTTAACTGCTCTTCAGTCTTATTCATAAATGACTTGGTATCATTGGACATCGAAGTTGTACTATGAGCTAATGCAGCAATTATGTCCTCCAAATAAGTACTTCGTTGCTCAACAGGGGACTGTACACTCGGTCTAACTTGAACTTTTTCAATCTCAAAACATGGCTCTCCTTGTGCTGCCTAGCTTCTTGATTTGCCATCAGAACCTGCATCATCTGCTTAAGCTCAGACATCTCAGCTTCCATAGCTGATTTCTTTTCCACTCTTTTCCGCCTATTCCATTGTTGCGAATTCAACGCCAATGTGTCAAAGAGTGTCCATGCTTCTTCAAAAGTCTTCTTTTTTAGTGCTCCTCCACATGTCATATCCACCATATTACGATCTTGATCCAATAAACCCTCATAAAAGTACTCAATCTACATCCATGGGGCAAAATTATGGTGTGGACACGAAGTCAGAAGCTCTTGGTACCTTTCCCAACTCTCATGAAACACTTCATCCTCTGATTGTGTAAACCCCAAGATCTGCTTCCTCACAATGGTACTCTTGCTAACTGGATAGAACCTTAACAGAAACTTGGATGCCAGTTCTTCCTATGTTTTAATTGAAGCAACCTGCAAGGAAAACAACCAATGTTTAGCTTTGTTTTTAAGAGAGAATGGAAATAACCTTAACTTCTTTTGATCATCGCTCAACCCCCTCAGCTTGCCAATCTTGCATATTGCATGAAATTCCTTAATATGCACGTAGGGATCTTCTCCTTCTAAACCATGAAATGATGGAAGAAGTTTGATTGTCCCACTTGAAAGTTCAAAATCAGCTTCCACTTGAGAGTAAACAATGCACGTAGGTTGAGCTAGAAGCGTTGGAGACGAATAATCACTCAAAGGTATTCTCATTCGAGAGGCATTCGACTGCAAGGTCTCCTCGACTTCCTCTTCTTCTTTCTCTTCATCATATGATCCTTCAGATTCACTCCCTCTCGGCGACACAAGGGTTGATCTCATCCTTAATGGTGTCCAATTGAGTCTCGGTCTGCCCTTGTACGCACTCAACACCTTTTGGCCTTCTGCACGTGAAAGAGAAGTGATCTTCGAATTTGATTCTTCCATTGTACCTTAGAAACAAGAGAAATCAGCAAGAACAAAAAATAAAAAAATAAAATAAAACCTAACTAAAATGGCTTAACTAAAGTTAATTAAACTAGCAATCAACACAAATAGCAATTCCTCGGCAACGGCGCCAAAAACTTGTTGTATGTTTTCCTAGAGCAATTATATTACACCTTTTTAACAACTCTAGGTTAACTCGCAAGTCCACGAATCACAGAGTAGCAAAGCTTACAAATACGAGGTCGATCCCACAGGGAATTGTACTAGTGTATAATTACTAACTCAATTAAATTCAATTAACTCAACTCTAACTCACACACGCAAATGGGGGTTTTGATTGGTTTTTGAAACTGGACTAAACTAATAAATAAATAACAAAACTTTAAAGTAACCAACAGAATGAATTTGGATAAAACAATAATAAAGAAACACTAAGGGTCAGAATCCACCACTAGCATACCATTCACTTTACTATGGATATTAACAATCAAAGTACAAACATGTCAACAAAGTTCGTCTACTAAAAGGTTTGGCTAGTTACTTTTAGCAATTACTCCCCTTACTGTGCATAACTAAGAGCTTCTTGGGCCTCCCTTAGCCAATTAACTTGCATGTTCCCTAGTGCTAAGCTAAGGCAGCTGTTACCCATGCAAGAGTCATTACAATCTGTGAGAGTGACAAACACATAGCGCATAGCTCTAAATTAATGTACCCTATGTCCTCTATGATCCCTTTTTCTCATGAATATTATCTTAGGATATCCACTTGTTGCCTATTGAAACTATCATCCTTTCGAGCTTGTTTAGTTCCACAACATAAATTTAGATGCATGCAACCTAAGGTGATCAGTCAAAGATGCGAAGCAAATAGAGTCAATTTAAACAGAGATCCAAGATTTGTCAACATGTAAATAATTAAACTATCAATAATCCATAGTGAAAGTAAATAGCATCGCTAGGGCTTCGTCCTAGCCCTAGCCCAATATTCAGCTACACATAATTAAACAATGAAAATAATGAAAACAATGAAAATAAAAAGGAGTAAGGAAGAGAGATCAAGCCACGGCAGCAGCAAGCTGGCGAGATGGTGGCAGCAAGGTGGTGCGGCTGATAGGTGGTAGCGTGATGGCTGCTGTTGTTGTTTTCTTAGAACGAATTAAATAACTCAATTCTAAGTATACTCGCAAGTGCACGAATCGCATCAATAGAAAAGCATGTAAATACGAGGTCGATCCCACGAGGAATGGTTAAATATACATCAAATCAATTTGATCTATCCACTAACACACACACGCGATATGGGGGATTGTAAGTTATGAAACACACGCACACCACCAAACACACGCACACACCCAATTGTCTTGCAATGCTAAGATATCTGAATCCATCACATATTAAAAGATAACAACTATTATGGTGACATGCAATTCAATGTAAACACACATAATTAAGTTTGCTAGCCGAAAGGCCTTGATTATCGGACACTCTCTAACTATGTTTTCCTTATTCATAAATTAAGAGCTTGATTATCGCTACTTAACCTTGTTAACTCACATGTTCCTAGGAAGCTTGATTATCGTCTACCTAAGCTGTTAACCACGCAAGAGTCATTAAGAACTTATGAAAACAGCAAACACATAGAGCATGATAGAATCTTGATTATCGATCTAGATGACATCTATGAAACCTATTTATCAAAGATAAGTTTTTAGGTTATCTTCTTGTTACCTACTGAATTGATTAGCTTGATTATTACTTTTCAATTTCATAACATTTACTAGATGCAAACATACCTAAGGTGGCCAGCCAAAGAATGAAAACAACTAGAATCAATTTAACAAGACAATAGGAATTAATCACATGCAAACTTCACATAAAATCACATGGCTTGATTTCATTAACCATAAATCAATATTGAATCAAATAATATGGATATCATCATAATCTTAACATGCAAGAACAATCAAACTAACTCATAAATAAATTGAGAAACAAAAGAAACATAACATATTATGATGATAGAGCCACTTTGCCGCAAGCCCTAGCTAACCCTAGCCGTGAGGAATAGCTTGTGTGGTCTCTCTCTTTCTCCTTCTTGTGTCGCAGCCCTCTCTATGCTTTTTCTTAATTTTCTGTTATTTCAATTGTTTAATTAGTTTAGTTATTTGTTCAACAATGGATTGAGAATTTATATATGTTATGTTTCTTTTGTTTCTCAATTTATTTATGAGTTAGTTTGATTGTTCTTGTATGTTAAGATTATGATGATATCCATATTATTTGATTCAATGTTGATTTATGGTTAATGAAATCAAGCCATGTGATTTTATGTGAAGTTTGCATGTGATTAATTTCTATTGTCTTGTTAAATTGATTCTAGTTGTTTTCATTCTTTGGCTGGCCACCTTAGGTATGTTTGCATCTAGTAAATGTTATGAAATTGAAAGGTGATAATCAAGCTAATCAATTCAGTAGGTAACAAGAAGATAACCTAAAAACTTATCTTTGATAAATAGGTTTCATAGATGTCATCTAGATCGATAATCAAGATTCTATCATGCATGCTCTATGTGTTTGCTGTTTTCATATGTTCTTAATGACTCTTGCGTGGTTAACAGCTTAGGTAGACGATAATCAATCTTCCTAGGAACATGTGAGTTAACTAGGTTAAGTAACGATAATCAAGCTCTTAATTTATGAATAAGGAAAACATAGTTAGAGAGTGTCCGATAATCAAGGCCTTTCGGCTAGCAAACTTAATTATGTATGTTTACATTGAATTGCATGTCACCATAATAGTTGTTATCTTTTAATATGTGATGGATTCAGATATCTTTGCATTGCAAGACAATTGGGTGTGTGCGTGTGTTTGGTGGTGTGCGTGTGTTTCATAACTTACAATCCCCCATATCGCGTGTGTGTGTTAGTGGATAGATCAAATTGATTTGATGTATATTTAACCATTCCTCATGGGATCGACCTCGTATTTACATGCTTTTTTATTGATGCGATTCGTGCACTTGCGAGTATACTTAGAATTGAGTTATTTAATTCGTTCTAAGAAAACAACAACACTTAGGGTAATTACATCTAGTTTATTTGTTAGGTCTAACTATGAAATAGTCAAAGACCCTAAACCACAAGTAACAAGGGAATAAGGGATTATTCTTGGTAATGAGGTTGGGCGACCTCTATAAGGAAATAGTCAAAGCTTATATGTTGTGCATTTTTGACGTTCTCACGGATCTTAATGACTTTTACATGGGTAACAGCTGTCTTAGCTAGAACTAGGGAACATGTAAGTTAACTGATTAAGGAAGGCCCAAGAAGCTTTTAGTTTATGCCTTAGGAGAACAATTGCGAGAAAGTAACTAGCCAAACCTTTTTAGCAGTCAAACTTTAATATATTGTGTTCAAATTAATTGTCATTAGCCTTGGATGGTTATCGTATGCTTATCTGATTTGAAACTGAAAACTTAACATTGCAAGATAGAATAAAGGGTGTGTGTGTGTGGTGATGTGTGTGTGCGTTTTCATCTCTCTAAACCCCCCCCCATTTAGTTATTCTATTGATTAATTGAATTAATTTGTTGTTTATTAACCATTCCCTATGGGATCGACCTCGTGCTTGTACGCTTTGCTACTGATGCGATTCGTGCACTTGCGAGTATACTTGGAATGAAATAGATGTTTATTTTGTTCTAAGAAAACATTCAACATGTGTGTGGTGACATGTGCGTGTGTGTCCATCTTTCCAAAACCCCCCCGTTTAGTTATTCTATTGATTGATTGAATTGATTTGTTGTTTATTAACCATTCCCTGTGGGATCGACCTCGTGCTTGCATGCTTTGCTACTGATGCGATTCGTGCACTTGCGAGTATACTTAGAATGAGATATGTTTTTATTTTGTTCTAAGAAAACAATCAACAAGTGGTAGCCCAATACATCATTTGCAAGCTTGTAGTCCATCTCGCCAAAACCCATTCAGCCATCACGCCACTTGCAGCCCATTCCAAGCCTTCCTTGCGCCAACCTTAGAGTCCATTTCAAGCAGCCCACATGCGCAAGCCTAAGGAAACCCAAGCCCACAAGGAGGGAGCCCAATGAGGAAGCCCATGTGCCTATTCCTTGCCCTAGAAGACTTTCCTTATTCTGAAATCCTCATTTGGAAGGAAGATATTTGGAAGATTCAGTCAAAGATTACAAGGAGTCCTTATCTTGCAAGGAAGTCAAAACCCTTAATCTGAACATCAAATTTCGACAGCAATTCTGTAATTCTCCAAAGCGAATCAGGTAGCATGCCATATATGGTTGGAAAGATACGGATGTTAGCTTCACAGGGAATTTTAAGGATTTCGATTCCGAGTTTTCTAGCTCAAGATATGGCCATTTTAGTGGAGGTAGCGAAGCAGTTCTGCAAGTTGAAATGAAAGTTACGCCCAAAAAGAGCCCAAATCAGCCCAAGGCCCATGCTTGGCCGAAAATTATAAGTCTTGATGTGCAAGGAAAGTACTTATCCCACATTGAAGAGAAAGAGAAATCTCAGCCCCACTACACTCTATATATAAGACATGTTGCACATAAAGGTGTGGGAAAAACCCTAGTTGTTCTCTCTTTCTCTTGTAGCCATCAATACCCTAGCTCTTTCTCTCTCTCTCTTTCTTCTTTTTCTTCACGCAGCCTCTTCCTCTTCTTTCAAGCCGCAGCGACATCTCTCTCTTCTCTTTATTTTTGTGTCGAACCCTAGGAGGATGGAGGAGTGCCACCTTGTGCCGCTGCTGCTGCCACCTCTAATGATGTTCTTTGTTTTTCTTTTGGAATTCTAGTTTCTCTTAGTTTTGCATCTCTAATTTTATTTTAATTATGGATTGAGAATTTATTTATGTTATTCAAATTTTATTTTCTATTTTAATTATGTAGTTTATTATTCTATCTTGCATGTTAGTTGTAGGTTGATTATTGAATATGCCATGCTTTAACAAATCGTTTACCCGTCTCTTGATGAATTAATTTGATTTTTGCATGTATCAAATTCTCATTATCTATTTGAATCCGTTCACTATTTGTATGCGTCCTTTGACTGATCACCTTCAGATAATTGCATCTATTTTATCTGTTAGGTTTAGATGTGGACTAATCAAAGACACTAACTCACAAGTAAGAAGGGAATACAGGATTATTCTTGGTAATGGTTTTGTAGGACCTCTACAAGGAAATAATCAAAGCTTGTATGTTGTGCAAGTTTGACGTTCTAATATATCTTAATGACTCTTGCATGGGTAACAGCTGTCTTAGCTTAATACTAGGGAACATGTAAGTTAACTGGTTAGGGGAGACCTAAGAAGCTCTTAATTTATGCCTTAGGAGAACAATTGCGAGAAAATTACTAATCAAACCTTTTTAGTAGTCAAACTTTGATATATTGTGTTTGAATTGATTTGTCATTAGCCTTGGAAGGTTAGAGTATGCATATTTGATTTGATGGCTGAGAGCTTAACATTGCAAGATAGGGTAATGGGTGTGTGCGTGTGGTGATGTGTGCGTGTGTTTCCATCTTTCCTAAACCTCCTGTTTAGTTATTCTATTGATTAGTTAAATTGATTTGTTGTGTATTAACCATTCCCTGTGGGATCGACCTCGTGCTTGCATGCTTTGCTTCTAATGTGATTCATGCACTTGCGAGTATACTTAGAATGAGATATGTTTTTATTTTGTTATAAGAAAACAATCAACAAGTTTTTGGCGTCGTTGCCGGGGAATGGTGTCTAATATCAATGAATTGATTTGATTAATCATTAGAATTAGGATATATTAGTTAGATTTGTCTTTGGTTAGTGTTGATTGTTTTCTTAGAACAAAATAAAACCATATCTCATTCTAAGTATACTCGCAAGTGCACGAATCGCATCAGTAGCAAAGCGTACAAGCACGAGGTCGATCCCACAATGAATGGTTAATATACAACAAATCAATTCAATTACTCAAAATAATGACTAAACAGGTGGTTTTAGGAAAGATGGAACTCACGCACAGCACACCACACACACACACCTATTATCCTATCTTACAATGTTAAGTTTTCAGCTTCAAATCAGATATGCATACTCTAACCATCCAAGGCTAATAACAAATCAATTCAAACACAATCTATTAAAGTTTGACTGCTAAAAAGGTTTGATTAGTTCCTTTCTAACAATTGTTCTCCCAAGACATATATTAAGAGCTTCTTAGGCCTCCCCTAATCAGTTAACTTACTTGTTCCCTAAGTGGACTTAAGGCAACTGTTATCCATGTAAGAGTCATTAAGATCTATGAGAACGTCAAACATGCACAACATACAAGCTTTGATTATTTCCTTATAGAGGTCGCACAAAACCATTACCAAGAATAATCCCTTATTCCCTTGTTACTTGTGATTATGTGGTTGTGATTAGTCCACAGCTAAACCTAACAAATAAACTAGATGCAATTATCCTAAGGTGGTCAATCAAAGGATGCAAACAAATAGTGACGGATTCAATCAGATAATGAGAATTTAATATATGCAAACATCAAATTAATTCATCAAGAGACGGATAAACGATTTGTTAAAGCATGGCATCTCTGAAAATCAACCTACAACTAAGATGCAAGATAGAATAATAAACTACATAATTAAAATAGAAAATAAAATCTGAATATCATAAACAAAATCCCAATCAACCTACAATTTCGTCAAAAGTTACATGAAACGATCCTATTTAGTCAAAAGTGACATAAAATGCTCTGGGTCTGCAAGGAAGTCTTGGGGAAGTACTTACTCATGTTGGGATTAACGTTCTAGGCCTAATGAACTACATGATGTCTTACGAAGGCACGAAAATGTCATTTCGGTGCATACTCAATCCAATTTCGTCAAAAGTGACCTAAAACGCTCCCGAGCAGCAAGGAAGTCATGGGAAAGTACTTTTTATTGTTGGGATTAGCGTTGGAGGACTAATGAACCACATTATGTCGTACGAACACACAAAAAGGTTATTTCGGTGCACACAGTCCAATTTCGTCAAAAGTGACCTAAAACGCTCTTATTTCGTCAAAAGTGACCTAAAATGCTCCCGGTCGGCAAGGAAGTCTTGAGGAAACACTTTCTCATGTTGGGATTAGCGTTGTAGGCCTAGTGAACCACATGATGTCTTACGAACGCACAAAATGGTCATTTTGGTGCATACTTAGTCCAATTTCGTGAAAAGAGAACTAAAACGCTCCTGATGAATGTGCATTTTGCATCATTTTATGATACTAATTCCTTAACCCAGAGTGTTAGAACTCGATATTTTGTGTTTCTTGTCTTATTTTTGTCTTTTCAGGTCAAATGAAGCAGAAATAGGAAAAATAAGCAAACGGAGCCGTTTTGGGACATTTCTTGGTCAAATTAGGAAAATGGGTCAATTCCTGCTCAAATCAGGAAAAGAGCAGAAATCCTAGTCAACTGAGGATTCCTAGCCACACTAGGAAACATTAAGTACAGAACCATCATTGTCGAGCCAGAAATGAGAAATCCTAATTGGAACAGGAATTCCTGGTTGAACTAGGAAACCTAACCCTACTAGGGAAAGGAGTCCTAATGACATTAGGAGACTCCAGGGGCAATATGGTCATTACGAGAAGTCAAAATGGATAAAGAATCCTTCATTTACAAGAAATCCTAGTTGGACTAGGAAAGGTTGGTCAAAGTCAACTCTATCAAGTCAAGGTTCTAGAAGCTTTTAGAAGGTGGTAGACATCCATGGAAACAAATGGAGGGAAGAAATGAATTTGAATCCAAAGGGAAATGAGGGGCAAAATGGAAAGTCAAAGTCAATGGTCAAGGGTCAACTATGACATGTCATCAAGTCAAATGGGCCATGGGCCTATGTGAAAGTTAATTGCAAAGTGGCAGCCCATGCATGCATGCGCATGCCATGCAAGACATGCGCCTAACCCTAGCAGTCCAAAGCCCAAAGCCATGCGCATGGATGACTGAAACCCTAGAGGCCTATGCGCAACTCACTTAAGCCCAAGAACCAAAGCCCATGCCGTAACCCCCTTATGTTCCTAACCCTAGCTGCTGCCGCAAATCCTATGCCTTGCCTCACAAGGATTTCTCTCTCACCTCTATATATACATCCTATTCTCTCATTATTTAGGGTTCCAATTATTTTGCACTTTCAGAAATTAAGAAAAAGAGAGAGAGGCCGAAATCTAGAGAAAGAGAGAGAGAGAGAGAGAGAGAGAGAGAGAGAGAGAGAGAGGTTGGCATGACAGCAAGAGAGAGAAGGTGCCTTTGCCGCAAGCCCTAGCTCACCCTAGCCGTGAGCCACTTGCTTGTGTGAGGTTCCCTTCTTCTCCTCTTCTTGCCGCAGCCCCCTCCATTGATGTTCTTTAATTTTTCTTCTAGAATTCTTCTGTTATTTGAAGTTTGTGTTTCTGAATTAATTTTAAGTGTGGATTAAGATTTTATTTATGTATTTCAGATTTCCTTTTATATTTTAATTATGTAGTTTATTATTTTATCTTACATGTTAGTCGTAGTTTGATTTTCAGAGATGCCATGCTTTAACAAATCGTTTATCCGTCTCTTGTTGAATTAATTTGATGTTTGCATGTATTTAATTCTCATTATCTGATTGAATCTGTCACTAGTTGTTTGCATCCTTTAACTGGCCACCTTAGGATAACTGCATCTAGTTTATTTGTTAGGTTTAGATGTGAAATAGTCAAAGACACTAAATCACAAGTAACAAGGGAATAAGGGATTATTCTTGGTAATGGTTTTGTGCGACCTCCATAAGGAAATAGTCAAAGCTTGTATGTTGTGCATGTTTGACGTTCTCATAGATCTTAATGACTCTTGCATGGATAACAGTTGGCTTAAGTCCGCTTAGGGAACATGTAAGTTAACTGATTAGGGGAGGCCTAAGAAGCTCTTAATATATACCTTAGGAGAACAATTGCGAGAAAGTAACTAGCCAAACCTTTTTAGCAGTCAAACTTTGATACATTGTGTTTGAATTGATTTGTCATTAGCCTTGGATGGTTAGAGTATGCATATCTGATTTGAAGCTGAAAACTTAACATTGCAAGATAGGATAAAGGGTGTGTGCGTGTGGTGATGTGTGCGTGAGTTCCATCTTTCCTAAAACCCCCCATTTTGTTAATCTTTTGATTATTTTTATTGATTTGTTGTTTATTAACCATTCCCTGTGGGATCAACCTCGTGCTTGTACGCTTTGCTACTGATGCGATTCGTGCACTTGCAAGTATACTTAGAATGAGATGCATGTTTATTTTGTTCTAAGAAAACAATCAACAGCTCCCGGCAAGCAAGGAAGTCATGGGGATGCACTTTTCCGTGTTGGGATTAGCGTTCTAGGCCTAGGGAACAACGAGATGTCTAGCGAATGCACGAAACAATCATTTCAGTGCATACTCATTCCTATTTCGTTAAAAGCGACCTAAAACGCTATCGGGCGGCAAGGATGTCATGGGGAAGCACTTTCTCATGTTGGGATTAGTGTTCTAGGACTCAAGAACCACATGATGTATTTCTGCACGAAAAGGTCATTTCAATGCATACTCATTCCAATCTCGTCAAAAGAGACCTAAAACCCTCCCGGCAGCAAAGAAAGTTATGGGGATGCACTTTTTTATGTTGGGATTAGTATTCTAGGCCTAGTGAAAAACGTGATATCTAACGAATGCATGAAACAGTCATTTCAGTGCATACTCATTCCTATTTCGTTAAAAGCGACCTAAAACGCTATTGGGCTGCAAGGAATTCATGGGAAATCACTTTCTAATGTTAGGATTCGTGATCTAGGATTAATGAACCACATGATTTATTATGAACGCACGAAAAGGCCATTTCAATGCACACACAGTCCAATTCGTCAAAAGTGACCTAAAATGCTCCCAGTAGCCAAGGAAGTCTTAGGGAAATACTTTCTCATGTTAGGATTAGTGTTCTAGGCTTAATGAACCACATGATGTCTTACGAACGCACGAAAAGGTCATTTCAGTACACATTCAGTTCGATTTCGTCAAAAGTGTCCTAAAATGCTGTCATGTGGCAATCAAGTCATGGACAAGAAGTCTCTCATGTTAGAATTAATGTTCTAGGCCTAACGAACCACATGATGTTTTACAAATGCACGAAAAGGTCATTTCAGTGCATACTCAGTCTAATTTTGTCAAAAGTGACCTCAAACGCTCCCGGGCGGCAAGGAAGTCATGGGGATGCACTTTCCCAAGTTGAGATTAGCGTTCTGGGCCTAGTGAACATGATGATGTCTTACGAACGCATAAAAATGTCATTTTGATGCATACTCAGTCCAATTTCGTCAAAAGTGACCTAAGACACTCTAGCGCGGTAAGGAAGTCATGGGGAAGCACTTTCTAATGTTGGGATTAGCGTTGTAGGCCTAATGAACCACATGATGTCTTACGAACGCACGAAAAGGACATTTCGGTACATACTCAATCCAATTTTGTCCAACGCGACCTAAAACGCTCTCGGGCAGCAAAGAAGTCATTGGGGAGCATTTTCTCATTTTGGGATTAGCGTTCTAGGCTTAATGAACAACATGATGTCTTACGAATGCACAAAAAGGTTATTTCGATGCACACAAAGTCCAATTTCATCAAAAGTGACCTAAAATGCTCCTATTTCATCAAAGGTGACCTAAAACGCTCCTATTTCGCCAAAAGTGACTGAAAATGCTCCTGGTCGACATGGAAGTCTTGGGGAAGCACTTTCCCATTTTGCGATTAACGTTCTAGACCTAATAAACCATATGATGTCTTACGAATGCACAAGAAGATCATTTCGATGTATACTCAGTCCAATTTTGTCAAAAGTGAATTGAAACACTCTAGGGTGTTAAGGAAGTCATAGGGAAGCACTTTCTAAATTTGGGATTAACGTTATAGGCCTAATGAACCACATGATGTCTTACAAACGCACGAAAAAGACATTTCGGTGCACACTTAGTCCAATTTCGTCAAAATTGACCTGAAACGCACCTATTTTGGTCCATAGTGACCTAAAATACTCCCAGGAAACAAGAAAGTCATGTGGAAGCACTTTCTATTGTTGGAATTTGCATTGTAGGCCTAATAAACCGCATGATGTCTTACGAACGCACGAAAAAGTCATTTCAGTGCATACTCAATCCAGTTTCTTCAAAAGTGACCTAAAACCCTCCTGGGTGGCAAGGAAGTCATGGGGAGGCGGCAAGGAAGTCATGGGGATGCACTTTCCCAAGTTGAGATTAGCGTTCTGGGCCTAGTGAACATGGTGATGTCTTACGAACGCATAAAAATGTCATTTTGATGCATACTCAGTCCAATTTCGTCAAAAGTGACGTAAGACACTCTAGCGCGGTAAGGAAGTCATGGGGAAGCACTTTCTAATGTTGGGATTAGCGTTGTAGGCCTAATGAACCACATGATACCTTACGAACGCACGAAAAGGACATTTCGGTACATACTCAATCCAATTTTGTCCAACGCGACCTAAAACGCTCTCGGGCAGCAAAGAAGTCATTGGGGAGCATTTTCTCATTTTGGGATTAGCGTTCTAGGCTTAATGAACAACATGATGTCTTACGAACGCACAAAAAGGTTATATCGATGCACACAAAGTCCAATTTCATCAAAAGTGACCTAAAACGCTCCTATTTCATCAAAGGTGACCTAAAACGCTCCTATTTCGCCAAAAGTGACTGAAAATGCTCCTGGTCGATATGGAAGTCTTGGGGAAGCACTTTCCCATTTTGCGATTAACGTTCTAGACCTAATAAACCATATGATGTCTTACGAATGCACAAGAAGATCATTTCGATGTATACTTAGTCCAATTTTGTCAAAAGTGACCTGAAACACTCCAGGGTGTTAAGGAAGTCATAGGGAAGCACTTTCTAAATTTGGGATTAACGTTATAGGCCTAATGAACCACATGATGTCTTACAAACGCACGAAAAAGACATTTCGGTGCACACTTAGTCCAATTTCATCAAAATTGACCTGAAACGCACCTATTTTGGTCCATAGTGACCTAAATACTCCCAGGCAGCAAGAAAGTCATGTGGAAGCACTTTCTATTGTTGGAATTTGCGTTGTAGGCCTAATAAACCGCATGATGTCTTACGAACGCACGAAAAAGTCATTTCAGTGCATACTCAATCCAGTTTCTTCAAAAGTGACCTAAAACCCTCCTTGGTGGCAAGGAAGTCATGGGGAAGCACTTTCTCTTGTTGGGATTAGCGTTCTAGGCCTAGTCAACATGGTGATGTCTTACGAACGCACGAAAAGATCATTTCGGTGCATACACAGTCCTATTTTGTCTAAAGTGACCAAAAATGCTCTCAGGCGGCAGGGAAGTCATAGAGAAGCACTTTCTCATGTTGGGATTAGCGTTCTAGCCCTATGTAGCACATGATGTCTTACGAACACACAAAAAGGTTATTTCGGTGCACCCACTGTAAAATTTCGTCAAAAGTGACCTAAAATGCTCCCAATATGCAAGGAAGTCATGGGGAAGCACTTTCTCATGTAGGAATTAGCAATCTAGGCCTAATGAACTACATAATCTCTTACGAACATACAAAAAGGTCATTTCGGTGTATACTCTGGCTATTTCGTCAAAAGTGACTTAAAACGCTCCCGGGCAGCAAGCAAGCCATGGGGAAGCAATTTCTCATGTTGGGATTAGCGTTCTAGGCCTAGTTAACCACATGATGTCTTACGAACGCACGAAAATGTCATTTCGATGCATTCTCAGTTCAATTTCATCAAAAGTGACCTAAAACGCTCCTATTTCATCAAAAGTGACTTAAAATGTTCCCGGTCGACAAAGAAGTCTTGGGAAAACAATTTATCATGTTTCGATTAGCATTCTAGGCCTAATGAACCATATGATGTCTTACGATGCACAAAAAGTTCATTTCGATGCATACTCAATCCACTTTCGTCAAAAGTGACGTAAAACGCTCCTGGGCGGTAAGGAAGTCATGGGGAAGCACTTTCTAATGTTGGGATTAGCGTTGTAGGCCTAATGAATCACATGATGTCTTATGAACGCACGAAAAGGACATTTCGGTACATACTCAATCTAATTTCGTCAAAAGCAACCTAAAACGCCATTTTTGTACAACTTATTTTACTTGGAATTTAGAAACAAATACCAAGTTGTAGCTTGCAAGTATACAAATCGCTCATGTAAGCACAACGTATAAGTACGAGGTCGATCCCACGAGGAATAAGTAAATACACATTAAACTAATTCAACTTACCAAATAGAATTCACTAATACACACACACAGCAGGGGGTTTGTTGGTTATGAAACTCACCACACCACCAAACACACAAACACACTGTATGCACACACATGATTATCTTGCAATGTTGAGCTTTCGATTTCCAATCCAAATATGCACAATTCAACCATCCAAGGCTAATAGCAAATTGATTCATACACAACAAATCAAAGGTTGACTACTAAAAAGGTTTAGCTAGTTACTTTCTCGCAATTGTTCCTCTAAGACATAATTAAGAGCTTCTTAGGCCTCCCCTAATTAATTAATTTACATGTTCCCTAGTACTAAGCTAAGACAGTTGTTACCCATGCAAGAGTCTTTAAGATCTATGAAAAGGTCAAACACGCACAACTTACAAGATTTGACTATTTCCTTGTAGAGGTCCTACAAATCCATTATCAAGAATAATCTCCTATTCCTTCGTTACTTGTGATTTAGTGTCTTTGACTATTTCACAACAAAACTTAACAAATCGACTAGATGCAATTACACTAAGGTGGCCAATCAAAGAGTGCATACAACCTAGAATATGAGTTCTAATAGATAAATAGATTTTGATAAGTGCAAACATCAAATTAATTCACCAAGAGACGGATAAACGATTTATTAAACCATGACATATCTGAAAATTCAACCTACAACTCAACATGCAAGATGAATCACTAACTAATCATAAACAAATTCAGAAAAGAAAATACTATATTATAAATAAACTTCCAATCCATAGTTGAAAATAACAAACTAATTAAAAATAAACAAGAAAACCAAAAGAAGAAGACAAGGAGAAGCAAAGGTAGGTGGCAGCAGCTGCGGCACAAGCTGGCACTCCTCCTTCCTCCTAGGGTTCGGCACAAAAAAAAAAAAAAAAAAAAAGGTGATAGAGGGGCTAGGTGGCTGGGTGGCTGCATGAGAAAAACCATAAAAAGAAAGAGAAGGCTAGGGTTTTGGCAGCTACAAGAGAGAGAGAGAGAGAGAGAGAGAGAGAGAGCAGCTAGGGTTTCCAACCTCCTTTATGTGCAACAACATGTCTTATTTATAAAGTGTAGCGGGGCTGAGATTTCTCTTTCTCTTCAATGTGGGATAAGCACTTCCCTTGCACATCAAGACTTATAATTTTCGGCCAAGCATGGGCCTTCGCTGATTTGGGCTTTTTTTGGGCATAACTTCTTTTTCTGCTCGCGGAATTGCTGCGCTACCTCCACTAAAATGACCATATCTTGAGCTAGAAAACTCGGAATCGAAATCCATAAAATTCCCTACGAAGCTAACATCCGTATCTTTTCAACCATATATGGCATACTACTTGATTCGCTCTGGAGAATTACAAAATTTATGTCAAAATTTGCTGTTCAGATTTAAGGGTTTTGACTTCCTTGCAAGATAAGGACTCCTTGTGATCTTTGACTGAATCTTCTAAATATCTTCCTTCCAAATTAGGATTTCAGAATAAGAAAAGTCTTCTAGGGCAAGGAATAAACACATGGGCTTCCTCATTGGGCTCCTTGAGTGTCAACTTGGGTTCCCTCCTTGTAGGCTTCCTCATTGGGCTCCCTCCTTGAGTGTCGACTTGGGCTCCCTCATTCAGTATAAACTAGCATAATACATGCAGTAAAATAGGGCCACTAGTAGGGTGTCAGATTCCCCCTACTTGGAATCCTTTGCTCAACTTGTGTTGTTGTTTTCCTAGAGCAATTATATTAAACCTTTTTAACAACTCTAGGTTAACTCGCAAGTGCACGAATCGCAGAGTAGCAAAGATTGCAAATACAAGGTCGATCCCTCAAGGAATTATATCAATGTCACGATTACTAACTCAATTAAATTAAATTAAATATACACTAACTCATACACGCAATAAGGGGTTTGGATTGATTTAGAGAATTAAAACAAAACAATTATATGAAAAGCAACTAAAATAGCAAACAGAATTGATTTGAATGTAAATAATAATAATAAAGAAGCTAGGGATCAGAATCCACCACAAGCATACCATTCACTTTACTATGGATATGAACAATCAAATAACATACATGTCAATAAAGTTTGTCTACCAAAAAGCTTTGGTTATTACCCTTCTAGCAATCATTCTTCTTTTGCATAACTAAGAGCCTATTAAGCTTCCAAAGTTAGTTATCTACACATGTGTCCTAAGAGCTTTGTTAGGCATTCCCTAGGCGCATGTTAACCATGTGAGATTTATTAAAATCTGTAAGAACGACAAACACATAGAGTATAGATCCAAATTAATGTACCCTATGTCATCTATGACCTATTTTCTCATGAATATTTTCTTAGGATATTCACTTGTTACCAACTGAAATTATCATCCTTTTGAGCTTATTTAATTTTGTAACAAATTCAAAATGCATGCAACCTAAGGTGATCAGTCGAAGATGCAAAACAAATAGATTCAAATATAACAGAGATCCAAGATTTATCAACATGTAATATAAATAAAAATTCAACAAGCCATAGCAAAAGTGAATAGCATAACTAGGGCTCCATCCTAGCCCTAGCTAGATGTTTAGCTACACATAATTAAATTCACAATCAAATTAAACATAATTAAAACTAGGAAAATAAAAAGGAAGAGAAGAGAGCAAGCCACGACAGCAAGGAAGAGATGACGGCGTGATGGCTCAAAGTGGCAGTGGCAAGATGGCACAAGATGGTAGCGTGGCTGCAAGGTGGTGGCATGGCTGCAAGGTCCTTCTCCTTCCCAAAGGCTTTGGCACAAAATAAAAGAGAAGAGAGAGAGGTGGCTGCAGAAAGAAAAGAAAAGAGAAAGAGAGAGAGGCTAGGGTTTCTGAACTTGCAAGAGGGAACCCTCTCTTTGTGTTATAAAGATGTATTTATAGAGTGAAGGGGGCTGAAGCTTTCCTCTCCTTTTCAATGTGGGATTGACACTTTTCTTGTACATCAAGACTTATAATTTTCGGCCAAGCATGGGCCTTGGGCTGATTTGGGCTCTTTTTGGGCATAACTTATTTTCAACTCGCGGAACTGCTGCGCTACCTTTACTAAAATGGCCATATCTTGAGCTAGAAAACTTGGAATCGAAATCTGTAAAATTCTCTGCAAAGCTAACATCCTTAGCTTTCCAACCATATATGGCATGACATCTGATTCACTCTGTAGAAATACATATCACTGTCGAAATTTAGTGTTCATTTTCTAGGGTTTTGACTTCTTCTTCAATTAGGATTCCTTGTGATATTTGACTGAATCTTATGAGATTTCCCTTGAGCATGAAGGATTCCTTCCTTGGGCCTTGGATCAGCTAAGTGAATGCGGCATAGGCTTGGGCTCTTGGACCTTGGAAAGACACAATCTTGGGCTTCCTCCAATTGGGCTTGCAATAGGCGCATAGCCTTGGTCTTTTGGGCTAGGGTTATGCGCATGGCCCATAGTGCATGTGTGGTCCATGTCATGTGATGATGTGGCACAGTTGACCATTGACTTTGACCAAAAGTCAACATTAACCAAAAAGATTCCCCAAAAGATTCTGTGAGATTCTCCAAAGATTTCTTCCAGATTCCAAATCTTTCTAGAAGACTCCCTCAAGATTCTTTTTCCCATTTTTTCCACTTTTACCATAATGCCCTTGATGTCTCCTAACATGGTTAATTAGGACTCTTTTTCCAACTAGGATTAAGTTTCCTAATTCAATCAAGATTACCTGCTCCAACTAGAACTTCTTATTTATGACTTATGGCAATGGTGATTTCTTCTTCCCCAAGAATGACTTTTCCTGATGTGATCAGGAATCCTTATTCGACTAGGATTGCACCTTTTCTGATGTGACCAGGATTTCTCCTCATTTCCTAATTTGACTAGGAAAACCTCTAAAATTGGTCTTTTAAGCTCATTTCCTCTTATTTTCTCATTTAATCCTACAAGCACAAAAACAAACTAAAAATACATAAAATATCAAGTTCCCGCACTCTAGGTTAAGAAGTTAGTATCATAAAGTGATGCAAATTGCACACTTATCACACCCCATTTTGCTAGTCCTCGAGCAAAAAGAACAAAGAAAAGACTTAAGACAGACTCAAAACATCCCAACACATGAATTCATGAGTACAACCATCAATAGCATAGTCAAGCAAGGTACATATAGAATTTATTCTTCAACTTCTAATAATGTTTCAATTAACTTACCTCACTCCTCCATTGAACGTATAGACCATCCTTGACACAAACTCAAGTGTTAGACAAACAAGACTAAATCAGCATATACAAAATAGCATCAACACCAATTCTCACAATGACATACCTTCAATAATAAAGCGTTCAAAGATTGGATTGACATTTGTACTCAAGTATATGTGAGAGATAATATGTAACAAATACAAAAAGCTCACATATTAATCATGAAAGAAAGGCACAATGAAACTAAAGCATTGATCTCAAGAGAGGGAATTAAAATACTTGAAATAGAATCAAAAACCATAAGCTTCCCTTTCATCTAAACTCCACATAATGAACCACAATTCTCCCAAGATCAAGTAGGGCTTTCATAAGGGTTGTAATAGAGGCTTATGTTAGGATATGGTATTGAAACGAAATGGTTAACAAAGGGTTTAAGACTATGGGTTTGCATAGAGAAAACAATGGAGGTATTCCTTGCATAATTTGCACTCATGGCTCGACGCTCGAATTTGAACACCTTTCTACTTCAATCTGTTGAAATCGTCCCTTTTTTTTTTTTTTTTAGGGTACAGCATACACACTTAAACACAATTTATTTCTTTTGTATCAAGCTATTCATAGACATTTCTTTTCAACCTCCTAATTGACCAACTCAATGCAAATCTATAGGTAAGGTAAACGGGTAGAGGAATAAAACTCTCCCAAACTTAGGATTTGGTATAGGGGTAAACAAAGAAAAGGTCATTAGGCTCAAGACGATTTACTAGGGTTATAGCACAAGGTAGGTTTTAGGCTAAGGGTTAAAAACAAACAAGGCCTAATAGCATTCCTAAGATTCATGTAGTTATACCCATGCTTTGTATAGAAAAAGAAAGAAGTTCTAACTCTTTGATTGACAATTGTATTCCAAGTACTTAATCAAAAGAAGGAGTAATGAGATCACAACGACTTTATATGATAAGAAAAGATTAGAGTACTATTAACACTCAAGAATTGAAGTACAGGGCTCAAAAGCTCACTTAGGTTATACAAGTCTACTCTATCAAGTATATGTATCTCTAGTCATGCAAGTTATGACTTAAGTTCATGAAAACAAGGCCCAAGTTCATAGAATTGTTAAGCATGTTATGAAGCAATACTAGAAAAACAAGAATATATACTATATATACAAACTAAACATGCTCATAACAACCATACACAATCAAATCAATTAGTTGGGGACTTAAGACTACCCAAAAACAAACAAAAAGACTCAAAAACTTTGTTGTTAAAACACTGTTACATGCTTTTAAAGATTCGAATCCATCACTACGGTGGATGAAATATTAAGAATAGATGCATTTTAATGTGGGTTTGATACCCTCAAANTTTCCCCTAAATACTCTTTTTTTTTTTTTTTTTTTTTTTTTTTTTTAAACTTAAAAACTAACGACAAACTCACTAACTAAACAAAAATAAAAATGCGTTGCATTCCACACCCCCAAACTTAAAAGAAACATTGTCCTCAATGTTTGAAAGATGTGAATATGCAATGCACAAAAGCTAAAATAAAGAAAACACAACTAACTAAATAAACAAAGATAGGATTTTAGGACTTCCCTGGCCATGCAGCGAAATGAAGCATCATCTTCATTCCACAGCTATACTTTCGTCCTTCTTCCCTTAGAACACTTGGGTTGCCTCCCAAGAAGCGCTAAGTTTCATGTCTTCAGCCAGACATGCCCAACTTCACTTAAAAGTCACAATCTCCTCTTGTAGATTGAAGTCAGTCTCGATAAAGGGCTTAAGGCGATGACCATTGACTCTAAACACTGTTCCATCTTTAGGATTCTTAATCTCGACAGCGCCATATGGGAATACTTGGAGAACCTCAAAAGGGCCGTGCCACCTAGAACGTAGCTTGCCAGGAAAGAGACGCAATCGAGTATTGTAAGCCAACACTTTCATACCAACGTGAAACTCCTTTGGCACCAACTTCTTATCATGATAAAGCTTTGTCCTTTCTTTGTACAACTTAGCATTCTCATACGCGAAATGTCGCATTTCTTCCAATTCATTAAGTTGCAATTTCCTTTGGTCCCCAACTGATTTCAAATCATAACTGAACTTCTTTATTGCCCAATAGTCCTTGTGCTCAAGCTCAACCAGTAGATGACAAGTTTTCCCATACACCAAACGAAAATGGGGACATTCCAATGGGTGTCTTGTAAGCTGTACGATAAGCCCATAAAGCGTCATTCAGCTTTGTTGACCAATCCTTCCTATTAACATTCACCGTTCTTTCGAGAATGAACTTGATCTCACGATTCGAAATTTCCACTTGCCCACTTGTTTGTGGATGGTATGGAGTAGCTACTTTGTGCCTAATCCCATATTTCTACATCAATGCCTCAAACAATTTATTGCAAAAATGAGATCCTCCATCATTAATGATTGCCCTTGGGGTGCCAAAACGTGCAAAGATGTTGGTCTTTAGAAAATTGGTAACCACTCGAGCATCATTAGTTCTACATGCAACAGCTTTCACCCATTTGGATACATAATCTACTCCAACCAAGATATACTCACATCCAAAAGATGAAGGGAATGGTCCCATAAAATTTATGCCCCAAACATCGAAAATCTCGACTTCCAAAATGACATTAAGTGGCATCTGATTCCTAGCAAAGATGTTTCTCATTCTTTGACATCGCTCACATGCAAGGTAAAACTGATGGCAATCATGAAAAATAGAAGGCCAGAAGAAACCTGATTGCAGAATTTTGTAAGCGGTCTTCTTTCCTTCTCCATGTCATCCACATTCTCGAGTATGGCACATTTCAATTATGCTCTTTTGCTCCAATTCCGGCACGCATCTCCTAATCAATTAATCAGCTCCATATTTGAACAAATAAGGATCATCCCACACATACTTCTTTACATCACTTAAAAACTTCTTCCTTTGATTATATGTCAAATCTTCACGAAGTACTCCACTTGCCAAATAGTTTGCTATGTCCGCATACCAAGGAGTTGTAAGAATAGCAAAAAGTTGCTCATCTGGAAATGATTCTCTCAAAGGCAATGTGTCCTCTTTAGCTTGCTCCTCATTGACTATTCTACTCAAATGATCTGCTACCATATTTTCACACCCTTTCTTGTCCTTGATCTCAATATCGAATTCCTGTAGCAACAGAGTCCATCTAATCAATCTTGGCTTTGCATCCTTCTTGTTCAGCAAATACTTCAGAGCTGCATGATTGATGAGTGTGCATTTTGCATCACTTTATGATACTAATTCCTTAACCTAGAGTGTTAGAACTCGATATTTTGTGTTTCTTGTCATGTTTTTGTATTTTCAGGTCAAATGAAGCAGAAATGAGAAAAAGAAGCAAATAGAGCCATTTTAGGACATTTCCTGGTCAAACTAGGAAAACGAGTGAAATCCTGGTCAAACCAGGAAAAGTGCGGAAATCCTAGTCAAATGAGGATTCCTAGTCACACTAGGAAACAAAAAATTCAGAAACATTATTGCGGAGCCAGAAATGAGAAATCCTGATTCGAATAGGAAATCCTGGTTGAACTAGAAAACCTGGCCCAACTAGGGAAAGCAGTCCTAATGACACTAGGAGACCCCAGGGGCAATATGGTCATTACGAGAAGTCGAAATGGATAAGGAATCTCTCATTTACAAGAAATCCTAGTTGCACCAGGAAATGTTGGTCAAAGTCAACTCTACAAAGTCAAGGTTCCAGAAGCTTCTAGAAGGTGGTGGACATCCATGGAAATGAATAGAGGGAAGAAATGAATTTGAATTCAAATGGAAATGAGGGGCAAAATGGGAAGCCAAAAGTGGAGGGCCCATGGGCCCTAGGGATGCCGAACCAAGATGGGCCATGCATGCACATGCATGGGCCCAAACCCTAGCAGCCCAAAGGCCATGCGCAAGGAGGAAGATGGCAGCCCATGCATGCGCATGCATGCCATGCAAACCCTAGCA
>QANW01002427.1:186537-213304 GCA_003254865.1 Dryas drummondii | reverse complement strand
TTTTTTAAACTTAAAAACTAACGACAAACTCACTAACTAAACAAAAATAAAAATGCGTTGCATTCCACACCCCCAAACTTAAAAGAAACATTGTCCTCAATGTTTGAAAGATGTGAATATGCAATGCACAAAAGCTAAAATAAAGAAAACACAACTAACTAAATAAACAAAGATAGGATTTTAGGACTTCCCTGGCCATGCAGCGAAATGAAGCATCATCTTCATTCCACAGCTATACTTTCGTCCTTCTTCCCTTAGAACACTTGGGTTGCCTCCCAAGAAGCGCTAAGTTTCATGTCTTCAGCCAGACATGCCCAACTTCACTTAAAAGTCACAATCTCCTCTTGTAGATTGAAGTCAGTCTCGATAAAGGGCTTAAGGCGATGACCATTGACTCTAAACACTGTTCCATCTTTAGGATTCTTAATCTCGACAGCGCCATATGGGAATACTTGGAGAACCTCAAAAGGGCCGTGCCACCTAGAACGTAGCTTGCCAGGAAAGAGACGCAATCGAGTATTGTAAGCCAACACTTTCATACCAACGTGAAACTCCTTTGGCACCAACTTCTTATCATGATAAAGCTTTGTCCTTTCTTTGTACAACTTAGCATTCTCATACGCGAAATGTCGCATTTCTTCCAATTCATTAAGTTGCAATTTCCTTTGGTCCCCAACTGATTTCAAATCATAACTGAACTTCTTTATTGCCCAATAGTCCTTGTGCTCAAGCTCAACCAGTAGATGACAAGTTTTCCCATACACCAAACGAAAATGGGGACATTCCAATGGGTGTCTTGTAAGCTGTACGATAAGCCCATAAAGCGTCATTCAGCTTTGTTGACCAATCCTTCCTATTAACATTCACCGTTCTTTCGAGAATGAACTTGATCTCACGATTCGAAATTTCCACTTGCCCACTTGTTTGTGGATGGTATGGAGTAGCTACTTTGTGCCTAATCCCATATTTCTACATCAATGCCTCAAACAATTTATTGCAAAAATGAGATCCTCCATCATTAATGATTGCCCTTGGGGTGCCAAAACGTGCAAAGATGTTGGTCTTTAGAAAATTGGTAACCACTCGAGCATCATTAGTTCTACATGCAACAGCTTTCACCCATTTGGATACATAATCTACTCCAACCAAGATATACTCACATCCAAAAGATGAAGGGAATGGTCCCATAAAATTTATGCCCCAAACATCGAAAATCTCGACTTCCAAAATGACATTAAGTGGCATCTGATTCCTAGCAAAGATGTTTCTCATTCTTTGACATCGCTCACATGCAAGGTAAAACTGATGGCAATCATGAAAAATAGAAGGCCAGAAGAAACCTGATTGCAGAATTTTGTAAGCGGTCTTCTTTCCTTCTCCATGTCATCCACATTCTCGAGTATGGCACATTTCAATTATGCTCTTTTGCTCCAATTCCGGCACGCATCTCCTAATCAATTAATCAGCTCCATATTTGAACAAATAAGGATCATCCCACACATACTTCTTTACATCACTTAAAAACTTCTTCCTTTGATTATATGTCAAATCTTCACGAAGTACTCCACTTGCCAAATAGTTTGCTATGTCCGCATACCAAGGAGTTGTAAGAATAGCAAAAAGTTGCTCATCTGGAAATGATTCTCTCAAAGGCAATGTGTCCTCTTTAGCTTGCTCCTCATTGACTATTCTACTCAAATGATCTGCTACCATATTTTCACACCCTTTCTTGTCCTTGATCTCAATATCGAATTCCTGTAGCAACAGAGTCCATCTAATCAATCTTGGCTTTGCATCCTTCTTGTTCAGCAAATACTTCAGAGCTGCATGAGTGATGAGTGTGCATTTTGCATCACTTTATGATACTAATTCCTTAACCTAGAGTGTTAGAACTCGATATTTTGTGTTTCTTGTCATGTTTTTGTATTTTCAGGTCAAATGAAGCAGAAATGAGAAAAAGAAGCAAATAGAGCCATTTTAGGACATTTCCTGGTCAAACTAGGAAAACGAGTGAAATCCAGGTCAAACCAGGAAAAGTGCGGAAATCCTAGTCAAATGAGGATTCCTAGTCACACTAGGAAACAAAAAATTCAGAAACATTATTGCGGAGCCAGAAATGAGAAATCCTGATTCGAATAGGAAATCCTGGTTGAACTAGAAAACCTGGCCCAACTAGGGAAAGCAGTCCTAATGACACTAGGAGACCCCAGGGGCAATATGGTCATTACGAGAAGTCGAAATGGATAAGGAATCTCTCATTTACAAGAAATCCTAGTTGCACCAGGAAATGTTGGTCAAAGTCAACTCTACAAAGTCAAGGTTCCAGAAGCTTCTAGAAGGTGGTGGACATCCATGGAAATGAATAGAGGGAAGAAATGAATTTGAATTCAAATGGAAATGAGGGGCAAAATGGGAAGCCAAAAGTGGAGGGCCCATGGGCCCTAGGGATGCCGAACCAAGATGGGCCATGCATGCAAATGCATGGGCCCAAACCCTAGCAGCCCAAAGGCCATGCGCAAGGAGGAAGATGGCAGCCCATGCATCCGCATGCATGCCATGCAAACCCTAGCAGCCAAGGGGGCCCATGCACAAGCCCAAGAGGCAAGCCCAAGGTGGAAGCCCATGGAGTGAAACCCTAGCCCATCTTGTGCAAGCCACCTCAGCCCAACACATGTGAGCCCAAAGCACATCAAGGTCCAAGACCAGCAGCCCATGCGCAAGGGAGGGGGCCCTAGCTGACTTGCATGCGCCACTTAAGCCCAAGAGGACAAGCTGATGCCGCAAGCCCATTGCACCTAACCCTAGCTGATGCCGCAAGCAACAAGGACAAGGAACCCTAGCAGCCGCATGTTTGCTTCTCCTTGCCTCTCAAGGAATGCACCTCTATATATATCCTCTTCATTCAGAACCCTGGGGATCACTTTTCTCACCTCCTACTCCAGCCGAAAATTCTCTTTTGTTCCTTAGTTTTATTTTTGCTGTTCTAGGTTATTTTTAGTTTAATTCTTGTGAGGGCTAGCCGAAGGTAGAGAGAGAGAGAGGAGTGGCGTGGCTGCAAGGAAGGACACCTTTAAGCCGCAAGCCCTAGCTCACCATAGCCGTGAGCCAAATTGCTTGTGCAAGGTGCCTTCTCTTCCTTGTCTTGCCGCAGCCCCTTCTCATTTTTTCTTTTGATTTTCATTCTAGTTTTCTATTTTATTGTTGGATTATGCTTCTGAATTTATTTAATTAAGTTTCTGAATTTATTTAGTGCATGGTTCTGATTTCTTTTAGTTTATGCAATTTAATTTAGTTGTTGAGTTTATGTTTTTAATTTTGTGTTTCTGATTTTAATTGTTAATCATGAATTGGGATTTCATTATTTATTTTTGCTGCTTTTATTTGTTTAAATTAATTATGTAGGTTAGTTATTCTATCTTGCATGTTAGTCGTAGGTTGATTAATGGATTTACATGTTCTAACAAATCGTTTATCCGTCTCTTGGTCTGTTAGTTTGATTGTGTTTTTTTCTCTTGATTAGGTGTGTTTATGAACCCTGAACTTGTTGCTAGGTTGGAAAGGGTCAAGAACGAAGCTTTAGGTACATCACAAGTCAGCCCGCAACCTAGTGCATCAGATTCGAGTAGTGAAGAGACTGAGAGTGTCGAAATGGCTGAAGCAAATGAGATTGTGCCGCAGCCCCTGAGCCATTTTTCAGCACCTTCGCTGCCCACTCAACCATCGTGCATTCGGTATGCAACCATAGCCACTGATTTCGAAATCAAGAGTGGTCAGATTCACTTGTTGCCGAGCTACCATGGGCTGAATGAGGAGGATCCGATCCACTTTTTGAAGGAGTTTTCCGGGGTTTGTGAAGCCGCACAGTTGAGGGGTCTGAACGCCGATCAGTATCGTTTGAGGATGTTCCCTTTTCTTCTTAATGTTGTATGTTTTCCTAGAGCAAATTAAATAACATTTCCTGAGTTCTAAGTTAACTCGCAAGTGCACGAATCGCGGAGTAGCAAAGTTTACAAATACGAGGTCGATCCCACAGGGAATTGGACTAGTGTATGATTACTAACTCAATTAAATTCAATTAACTCAACTCTAACTCACACACGCAAATGGGGGTTTTGATTGGTTTTTGAGACTGACTAAACTAAGAAATAAATAATAGACTTTAAAATAATGAACAGAATGAAATTTGAATAGAACAATAATAAAGAAACACTAGGGGTCAGAATCCACCACTAGCATACCATTTACTTTACTATGGATATTAACAATCAAAGTATAAACATGTCAACAAAGTTCGTCTGCTAAAAGGTTTGACTAGTTACTTTTAGCAATTACTCCCCTTACTGTGCATAAACTAAGATCTTCTTGGGCCTTCCTTAGCCAGTTAACTTGCATGTTCCCTAGTTCAAGCTAAGGCAGCTGTTACCCATGCAAGAGTCATTACGATTTGTGAGAGTGACAAACACATAGCGCATAGCTCCAAATTAATGTACCCTATGTCCTCTATGATCTCTTTTCTCATGAATATTATCTTAGGATACCCACTTGTTGCCTTCTGAAACTATCATCATTTCGAGCTTGTTTAGTTTCACAACATAAATCTAGATGCATGCAACCTAAGGTGATCAGTCAAAGATGCGAAACAACTAGAATCAATTTAAACAGAGATCCAAGATTTGCCAACATGTAAATAATTAAAATATCAATAATCCATAGTGAAAGTAAATAGCAATGCTAGGGCTTCATCCTAGCCCTAGCCCAATATTTAGCTACACATAATTAAATCCATAGCTAATTGATGCATAATTAAACAATGGGAATAAAAGCGGAGGGAAGAAGAAATCAAGCCACGAATGACGAGGTGGAGGCGGCTCCACCCTTAAGCGGTGTGGTTGCAAGGCGGTGTGATGGCTGCTGCTCGGCTTGGGGTCCACGGCAAGGCTGCTGGGGTGCTCGGCAAGATGGTGGCAGCAAGAAGGTGGCGCGGCTGAATGTTGGTGGCTGCGGCTTGACTTCCTTCTCCTTCTTCAATTCAGCGCAAAAATAGAAGACACACAAGCAAAGGTGGCTGCTAGGGTTCGGCCACAAAAGAAAAGAAGAAGAATAAAGAGAAAGGGGGAGCTGGTGGCTGCGGCACAAGAAAAATATGAGAGAGGGTGGCTGCTAGGATTTGCGGCAAGAGGAAAAGAGAGGGGCTGCTAGGGTTTGCGGCAAGAGAAGAGAGGGGCTGCTAGGGCTGCGAAAATTAAAAGAAATAGAAGAGAACTTCAGAACAGAACCCTTTTTCTGATTTTTAAAGATATATTTATAGGGATCAACAGGGGAGGAATCCTTGGGAGGCAAGGAAAAGAGAAGGTGCGGCTGCTGCTAGGGTTTGGGAAAGCTTTGGGCTTGCGGCAAGGGCTTAAGTGCCACACGCCAGCCCCCTAGGATTTCACTTCATGGCTGCCACCTTTAGGCTTGCGCATGGGCTCCTTGGCTGCTAGGGTTTGGGCCCATGCATGGCCCATCTTGGGTCGGCATCCCTTAGGCCCATGGGCCCTTGACTTTTGACTTCCCATTTTGCCCCTCATTTCCATGGATGTCCACCACCTTCTAGAAGCTTATGGAACCTTAACTTTGTAGAGTTGACTTTGACCAACATTTCCTAGTGTGACTAGGATTTCTTGTAAATGAAGGATTCCTTATCCATTTCGACTTCTCGTAATGACCATATTGCCCCTGAGGTCTCCTAGTGTCATTAGGACTCCTTTCCCTAGTTGGGTTAGGTTTCCTAGTTCAACAAGGATTCCCTGTTACAATCATGATTTCTCATTTCTGGCTCCGCAATGATGGTTCTGGACTTGATGTTTCCTAGTGTGAATAGGAATCCTCATTCGACTAGGATTTCGGTCCCTTTCCTGGTTTGACCAGGATTTCTCTTGTTTTCCTAGTTTGACTAGGAAATGTCTAAAAATGGTCCTTTTGGCTTCTTTTCTTTTCTTTGCTCATTTTATCCTATAAAAACAAAAACAAACTAACAACGCACAAAATATCGAGTTCTCGCACTCTGAGTTAGGGAGTTAGTATCATAAAATAGTAAAATGACCACTCAACACTTAAGGACAAGGCAAATAGGTGGTTGTATTCGCTGCCCAGTAGTTCGATTTCGACATGGGATGATATTTCGAGCAAGTTTTTGAACAAGTTTTATTCCATTTCCAAGACGAATTCTATTCGGAAGGAGATCCTTGGATTTGTGCAGAAAGCGGACGAGCCATTCCATGAGACTTGGGACAGATTCAATGAGTTACTTATTAGCTGCCCACACCATAACCTATCTCCTTGGTATGAGATTTGTTGTTTTTTATCAGGGATTATTGGAGAGAGACCAAGCCAAGGTGGATTCAGCATGTGGTGGTGCGTTTATGTCAAAAACGGTGGATGAGGCTACAAA
The DNA here is from genome assembly GCA_003254865.1 of Dryas drummondii. Lineage (NCBI taxonomy): Eukaryota > Viridiplantae > Streptophyta > Magnoliopsida > Rosales > Rosaceae > Dryas > Dryas drummondii. Next base: position 206,871 of record QANW01002427.1, on the reverse strand, counting down.
TCTGATTGAGTCACTTTCTTTGAGTTCTCAACAATGGGATTTCAATCGTTTAAGGGGAGGACCAAAGAGAGGGTTATATGAGGTAGCTGATGTGCCGAACACCATGGAGGGACAGATTTTGGAAATCAAGACTATGGTGCAGAAGTTGTCTTTGGCTCAAGAGAAGATGATGGGTATGCAAGAACAAGGAGGTGATGTGGAACACGTGAATCAGGTTGGGAGTTATCCTAGGGTGCCATATGATCCATTTTCTAACACTTATAACCCTGGATGGAAGAACAACCCTAATTTCAGGTGGAGCAACAACAATGGACAGCAAGCTAGTGGGAGCACCAACAAACCATATGTGCACCCTAATGCCGAGAGGTCTAGTTTGGAGGACAAGATTGCTCAGATTGCTCAAAGCACCACTTCCCTTGCTCAAAGCACCAATGCCTTCATGAACCGTACCGAGCAGCAGATGCAAGCCAATTCGAAGGCTATTGCACATTTGGAGAGTCAAATGGGTCAGATTGCCACTACTTTGGGTCAGAGATAGAAGGGAAAATTGCCGAGCCAGCCCATTGTCAACCCGAAGAATGAGGAGCATGTGAATGCTATTTTGAGGACTACTGCAAGAAAGAGAGTGAGAGTGGTAAAAACTAAGGAAGTGATTGAGATCAGTGATAGTGAGGAAGAGGAGGATCCAGACATGATTGAGGAGCAAGCTGATACACGAGTGATTCCCCTCATTCCGGACATCGACGTCACCAAATTTCCAGCAACCTTGAGGGAATTGAAGTCTATTGAGAAGAAGGTTGAGGAGCAGGGGCATAGTCACAACGTTCCTAACAAGATTTGTGGTTATCTCTTTGCATCTTTTCCGAGCAAGAAGAGGGATCCGGGCTCATTGACCATACCATGCAGCATAGGGGAGTATGAGATCGCCAATGGCACAGCTATCAATGTCATGCCGCTGGTTGTGTTCAAGAGGCTTGGATTTGTGGAGGCTGATTTGCAACCGTTTGATTTGAACGTTCGCTTCGCCAACTCTTCAGTCGAGACAGCCCTTGGTATGCTTGTGGATGTTTTGGTTAAATGTCGTAAATTACTAATTCCCTCTGATTTCATAGTGCTAGATGTGCCGAGACTTCCGGGCGATGTTTCTATTATACTTGGGAGACCATTTTTGTGCACCTCTAACATGGAGTACAAAGCATTGGAGAGTACCATGAAGATTCGGCACTACACCAAGCAAGAGGTGTATTTGCTCACTTCCGAGATGCCACAAAACGAGGAGATCAATTTTTATGGAGAGGAAAAGTCAGAACGGGAGAGCTTCTTCAGTTCGTTCTTAGGGAGTGCCGAGAGCAGCAATGGCAAGAAAAAGAGGAAACGACGCAAATAGAGCAATGGCAATGTCAGGCTGAAGACACAAAAACAAGCGCTGATTGGGAGGCAACCCAAGTTTTTGTTTCGAATAATGGAGGAGGAGTCGTCGAGGACCAACGAGGCCGCGCCTACCCTTGGAGTGTCCACGCTTGCGTATGCAAGTAATCAGTTTCTTTATTTTGCTTCATAAGACAATTTTTCATTTTGCTGTGTTTATTTGGTTTTGGATATTTGCAATTTCCCGTTTCGCTTATTTTGATCATTCTTGCATTTATTTCATATACATTGAGGGCAATGTATCATTTAAGTGTGGGGGGAAGGGCAATTGTCATTTGTTAGTGTTTTTAGGTTAGAACAAGTGTTTAGGGTGTTTTAAGTGTTTTTGAGTGTTTTTAGAAAAAGAAAAAAAAATTTCGTTTTTAGTGTTTTTAGGTGTTTCTAGGTTAGGAAAAAACTTTTTCTTTTGTTTTTAAACTTAGGGTGTCAAAACCCACATCAAAAGGAACGTTTTCGTTAGATCTCATTCACCTTAGTGATGGATGTGACTCTTTTGAAGTGTGCGACATTGTTTTAAGAACAAAAAGTTTTTGAGTCATTTTGGGTGTTTTAGGTCGTTTTGAGTCCCCAACTAATTGATTTGAGTGTGCATGATTGTTATGAGCATGTTTTAGTATTGTGTGTATATTTGGTGTTCTTTTCATTCTAATAGTGTTCCGTAACATATCTTGCAATTCTATGTCATTTGGCCTTGTTGATATGGATATAGGTTGTGATTAGCATTACTAATGATTATATGCATAATAGAGTAGACTTGCATGACCTAAGTGAGCTTTTGAGCCCTGTTCTTCAATTCTTGAGTGTTGCGCGCCACTCTGATTCTATCATTGTCATATAAGTCGTTGTTTTGATCTCATTGCCTTTCATTTGGTCATTTGCTTGGAGTATGCATAATCTTGAATCAATGAGCTAGAACTCTTTTCTTGTGTACACAAAGCATGTCGTATTTGCATAACTCTTGAGAAATGAATTTAGGCCCTGTTTGTGTACCCCATAGCCTAAAAAGCCTACCCTTTACATGTTTTATCCTTAGTTAACCATTTTGAGCCTTTTAAGCCGTTTTCTTTGTTACCCCATACCAACCCCTAAGTTTGGGGGTGCTACACCCGTTTTACCCTATTTATGGTGTTGCAATGTGTTACATGTTGATTGAGGTGAAAAAGAAGTGAAAATGCGTAGCTTATACAAAAATGTGTTATAAAAGTATGTATGTCGTGCCCAAAGAAAAGAAAAAAAAAAGAAATCAAAGAAAAAAAAAATAAAAATGGGACGGTTTCAAAAGAAGAAAAAGTGAGCAAAAAGAGCTCAAATTAAGCTATGAAGTGCAAAGAAGCAAAGTGTACCTCAGAATGTTCTTTTGATGCTTGCAATTCCATGAATTTAGCCTTTGTGTTTCCTTTTCATTTCAATACCCTATCCTAGCCTAAGCCTTCATTATAACCTTATTAAAGTCCTAACTGATCTCAATAGGTATGCATTATACTTATGTGGAGTCTATTTGAGAAGGGAGCCTATGGTTATTGATTCTATTTCAAGCATTTGTATTCCTTTCATGAGATCAGTATTTTTTCTAAAATGTGCCTTTATTTCATGTACATATGTGAGCTAATTGTTTTTGTTACATATTTCCTCTCATATATACTTTTGAGTGCACATATCAACCCAATTCTTTAGTGTTTATCATTGAGAGTATGTCATAGTGAGGATTGGAGTTGAATCTATTGTGTATGTATTGATTTAGTTTTGTTTGTCTAATACTTGGATTTGTGTCAAGGATGGCCTTATGACAATAGAGGAGCGAGGTATGTTATTTGAAATGTTATTAGAATCTGGAGAATACAATTTATATGCCTTGCTTTCCTATGTGATTAATGGTTGTGCGCATGAATTCAGTTGTTGGGATGTTAGAGTCAGTCTTAAGTATTTTCTTTCCTTTATTTGCTCGAGTACTAGCAAAATCTAAGTTTGGGGGTGTGATGAGTGTGCATTTTGCATCACTTTATGATACTAATTCCTTAACCTAGAGTGTTAGAACTCGATATTTTGTGTTTCTTGTCTTGTTTTTGTATTTTCAGGTCAAATGAAGCAGAAATGAGAAAAAAAAGCAAATATAGCCATTTTAGGACATTTCCTGGTCAAACTAGGAAAACGAGTGAAATCCTGGTCAAACCAGGAAAAGTGCGGAAATCCTAGTCAAATGAGGATTCCTAGTCACACTAGGAAACAACAAGTTCAGAACCATTATTGCGGAGCCAGAAATGAGAAATCCTGATTCGAACAGGAAATCCTGGTTGAACTAGGAAACCTGACCTAACTAGGGAAAGGAGTCCTAATGACACTAGGAGACCCCAGGGGCAATATGGTCATTACGAGAAGTCGAAATGGATAAGGAATCTCTCATTTACAAGAAATCCTAGTTGCACCAGGAAATGTTGGTCAAAGTCAACTCTACAAAGTCAAGGTTCCAGAAGCTTCTAGAAGGTGGTGGACATCCATGGAAATGAATAGAGGGAAAAAATGAATTTGAATTCAAATGGAAATGAGGGGCAAAATGGGAAGCCAAAAGTGGAGGGCCCATGGGCCCTAGGGATGCCGAACCAAGATGGGCCATGCATGCACATGCATGGGCCCAAACCCTAGTAGCCCAAAAGCCATGCGCAAGGAGGAAGATGGCAGCCCATGCATGCGCATGCATGCCATGCAAAGCCTAGCAGCCAAGGGGGCCCATGCGCAAGCCCAAGAGGCAAGCCCAAGGTGGAAGCCCATGGAGTGAAACCCTAGCCCATCTTGTGCAAGCCACCTCAGCCCAACACATGTGAGCCCAAAGCACATCAAGGTCCAAGACCAGCAGCCCATGCGCAAGGGAGGGGGCCCTAGCTGACTTGCATGCGCCACTTAAGCCCAAGAGGACAAGCTGATGCCGCAAGCCCATTGCACCTAACCCTAGCTGATGCCGCAAGCAACAAGGACAAGGAACCCTAGCAGCCGCATGTTTCCTTCTCATTGCCTCTCAAGGAATGCACCTCTATATATATCCTCTTCATTCAGAACCCTGGGGATCACTTTTCTCACCTCCTACTCCAGCCGAAAATTCTCTTTAGTTTTATTTTTGTTGTTCTAGGTTATTTTTAGTTTAATTCTTGTGAAGGCTAGCCGAAGGTAGAGAGAGAGAGAGGAGTGGCGTGGCTGCAAGGAAGGACACCTTTAAGCCGCAAGCCCTAGCTCACCATAGCCGTGAGCCAAATTGCTTATGCAAGGTGCCTTCTCTTCCTTGTCTTGCCGCAGCCCCTTCTCCTTGTTTCTTTTGATTTTCGTTCTAGTTTTCTATTTTATTGTTGGATTATGCTTCTGAATTTATTTAATTAAGTTTCTGAATTTATTTAGTGCGTGGTTCTGATTTCTTTTAGTTTATGCAATTTAATTTAGTTGTTGAGTTTTTGTTTTTAATTTTGCGTTTCTGATTTTAATTGTTAATCATGAATTGGGATTTCATTATTTATTGTTGCTGCTTTTATTTGTTTAAATTAATTATGTAGGTTAGTTATTCTATCTTGCATGTTAGTCGTAGGTTGATTAATGGATTTGCATGTTCTAACAAATCGTTTATCCGTCTCTTAGTCTGTTAGTTTGATGTTTGCATGTATTAAATTTCCACTATCTATTAGAACCCCCGTCACTAGTTGTTTGCATCCTTTGACTGGCCACCTTAGGGTAATTGCATCTAGTTTATCTGTTAGGTTTAGCTGTGAAATAGTCAAAGACACTAAACCACAAGTAACAAGGGAATAAGGGATTATTCTTGGTAGTGGGGTTGGGCGACCTCTATAAAGAAATAGTCAAAGCTTATATGTTGTGCATGTTTGACGTTCTCATAAAACTTAATGACTCCTGCATGGGTAACAGCTGCCTTAGCTTGAACTAGGGAACATGTAGGTTAACTGGCTAAGGAAGGCCCAAGAAGCTCTTCGTTTATGTATTAGGAGAACAATGGCGAGAAAGTAACTAGTCAAACCTTTTTAGCTGTCAAACTTTAATATGTTGTGTTCAAATTAACTGTCATTAGCCTTGGATGGTTATTGCATGCTTATCTGATTTGAAACTGAAAACTTAACATTGGAAGATAGAATAAAGTGTGTGTGCGTGTGGTGATGTGTGCATGTGTTCCATCTTCCAAAAACCTCCCATTTAGTTATTCTAGTGATTAATTGCATTGATTTATTGTATATTAACCATTCCCTGTGGGATCGAGCTCGTGCTTGTACGCTTTGCTACTGATGCGATTCGTGCACTTGCGAGTAAACTTAGAATGAGATATTTGTTTATTTATTCTAAGAAAACACATTCAACAATGATCAGTGTAGATGATGATCTTTGAACCAATCGAATAGCTTCGAAACTTATCCAAAGCAAAGATCACAGCAAGTAACTCCTTTTCAGTAGTTGAATAATTCAACTGAGTGTCATTCAAAGTTCGGCTCGAGTAGTAGATCACATGCGGCAACTTATTCACTCTTTGACCCAAAACAGCACCAACTGCATAATCACTTGCATCACACATGAGCTCAAATAGCAAATTCCAATCGGGTGGAATAATGATAGGAGCTGATGTGAGTAGTGTCTTCAACTTATTGAACGCATCCAAGCATGCTTCATCAAACTCAAAATACACATCCTTTTGCAATAACATGCACAGAGGTCTTGAGATCTTGGAAAAATCCTTAATGAATCTTCTATAGAACCCAGCATGCCATAAAAAACTTCTTACCTCTTTCACACTTGTTGGAGGCGGCAACCTTTGTATCACATCTATCTTAGCCTTGTCAACTTGAATACCATCCTCAGAGACAACATGACCAACGACTATCCCTTGTTGCACCATAAAATGACACTTCTCCCAATTAAGTACTAAATTGGCCTCTTGACATCTTTTCAATACTAGAGACAGATTACTAAGGCATGCATCAAAAGAAGAACCAAAAACAAAAAAATCATCCATAAATACCTCGATGATCCGCTCCACTGTGTCTGAGAAGATAGACATCATATATCTCTGAAATGTGGCCGATGCGTTGCACAGTCCGAACGACATCCTTCTGTATGCAAATGTGCCAAAAGGACATGTAAAAGTTGTCTTCTCCTGATCTTCGGGTGCAATAACAATCTGATTGTATCCACTGTACCCATCTAAGAAACAGTAGTGACTATGGCCGGCCAACCTTTCCAACATCTGATCAATGAACGGCAAAGGGAAGTGATCCTTTCTTGTTGCGGTGTTAAACTTCCTATAATCAATACATACTCGCCAACCAGTCCTTGTTCTTTGCGGAACCAACTCATTCTCCTCATTTTTCACAACTGTGATTCCACTTTTCTTTGGAACCACATGAACAGGACTAACCCATTTTGAATCACTAATAGGATAAATGATGCCAACATCCAATAACTTGATTACCTCATTGCGCACCACTTCCTTAAGCGTTGGATTCAATCTCCTTTGAGCATCACAGGTAGGCTTAGACTCCTCCTCAAGCAAAATTCGATGCATACACACTGTTGGCGAGATCCCCTTGATATCGGCTATGGTCCATCCCAATGCTAACCGATTTTCTTTTAGAACGGCCAATAGTTTCTTTTCTTCGCTTGCGCTCAGATTAGATGCAATAATAACCGGCAAGGTCTTGTCTTTTCCCAAAAATGCGTATTTCAAGTGCTTAGGGAGTGGTTTTAGTTCTAACTTAGGTGTCTGCTCAATGGAAGGTAGTGATTTTGGATTAGTAGAGACCAACGTTTCAAACTGGTTAGCTGGTTAGACCATCTGCCTTTCTGTGTTACACTCCCTTCAAATAATGAGTGCACATCTTCCCCCATTTGACATGTAGAATCAAACTCCCCTAATGCAACTTCCAACGGATCTTCTACTAAACTTGCCTTCGTGCCCTCCTGCAATAGTGAATCCATATAGTGGATTCTTAGACAATCATCCTTTTCACGTGGATATCTCATAGCACCAAACACATTGAACTCAACAGTTTCACCAATTAAGCAAAGTCATTGTCAACTTCCCAGTACTCACATCAATCTTAGTATTTGCTGTGGCCATGAATGGTCTTCCCAATATGATTGACAACTCTTTTCCTTTAGCTGGGATATCATCCATCTCGAGAATAATGAAGTCAGCTGGCATAATCAAATCGGCAACCTAAACCAATACATCCTCAACTATACCTTTCGGAACTTTCACTGAAAGGTCTGCCAATTGAAGTGTAACACCAGTGGGTTTGAGTTCTCCTAAACCCAATTGCTCAAAAACTGAAAATGACATCAAATTAATGCTTGCTCCAAGATCTAACAATGCTTTCTCAAATTTGTGATTCCCAACCAAACACGGAATTGTAAAGCTACATGGATCCTTCAACTTGGGTGGCAGCTTCCTTCTTCACTTAAAGCCACTTGCTCATGCTATTTGAATTTCCTCTTATGAGTGCATAACTCCTTCAAAAACTTGGCATACTTAGGAATTTTTTGAATGGCATCAAACAACGGAATGTTAATCTCCACATTTTTAAACATCTCCAAAATTTCCTTTTCTTGATCCTTCTTTCCTAAATTCCTTCTGCGATGAGGAAAATGCAATGGAGCTCTCGGAATAGGTTGAGGAGTCACAGCCTGCTTGCTAGCTTCAGTGGCCGTGGGCTTATCTTGCTTCTTTCTTTCCTCTTCCTCCTCTTGCTTGATCTTTTCCTTATCAACCTTATACTTATGTACTTGTTTAGGCTCTAATATCTCGATCTCCTCATCATCTTGATCATCATTCTTTTCAACTCGAGTAGTGTCCACTTTGTTATCAACAACCCTTCCACTTCTCAAATAGTAATTGCTTCAAGTTTATCATGAATTGGTACACCCTTTACCACTTTATCCAAAGTTGAAGTCACTTGTTCTAGTTGGGCTTCCAAACTCGATATGGCTCTTGTTGTGGCACTCATCTGCTCCTCCATCTTGTCCATAAAAGGCCTTGTATCGTTGGACATATAAGTTGTACTCTGAGACAATGCAACAATCATGTCTTTCAAATAAGTACTTCTCTGTTCCATAGGAGTTGGTGTATTCGGCCTAACTTGAACCTCATTGCACGACTCCTCTTGTGATAACTTTGAAACCTGAATTGCCATCATCTGCATCATCTGCTTAAGTTCAGCCATCTCAACTTCCATAGCTGATTTCTTTTCCACTCTTTTTGTTTATTCCATTGTTGTGAATTCAACGCCAATGTATCAAAGAGTGTCCATGCTTCTTCGAAAGTCTTATTTTTCAAAGCCCCTCCACCATAGCGCAATCTTGTTCCAATAAACCCTCATAAAAGTAGTCAATCTGCATCCATGGAGCAAAACTGTGGTGTGGACAAGAATTCAAAAGCTCTTGGTACCTATCCCAACTTTCATGAAAAACTTCATCTTCAGCTTGTGTGAATCCCTATATCTGCTTCTTCACAATGGTAGTTTTACTAGCTGGATAAAACCTCAAAAGAAACTTACCTGCCAATTCCTTCTATGTTCTAATACAACCAACCTGCAGAGAATATAACCAAGTTTTAGCTTTATCTTTAAGAGAGAAAGGAAATAACCTTAACTTCCTTTGCTCGTCACTTAATCCTCGCAGCTTGCCAATCTCGTAAATCACATGGAATTCCTTGATGTGCAAATAAGGATCCTCGCCCTCTTGACCATGAAAGATTGGTAGGATTTTGATTGTCCCACTTGAGATCTCGAATTGTTCAGCTTCCACTTGAGAGTAGGCTATGCACGTGGGCTGCTCAAGCAATGGTAGAGAAGAAAAATTACTTAATGGTCATTTGAGTTCAGTAGCAATCTGCACCACTTTCTCCTTGGCTTCCTTCTCTTGTTCCTCCTTTTCGAACTCATCCTCAAGTTCACTCCTCCTTGGTGAAATCGGCATGGGTATCATCCTTGTTGGCTTCTGATTGACAATTGGTACACCCTTGCGATTGTTCACCACTTTTCAAGCTTCATCTCGTTTTAACAGAGTGGTCTTTGAACTTTATTCCATTGTACCTTAAAAACAAGAGAATTAGTAATAGACCAAGATATAAACAGAAAAATAAAAAGACTCAATTAAAAGTAATTAAACTAGTAATTAACACCAATAACAATTCCTCGGCAACGACGCCAAAAACTTGTTGTTGTTTTCCTAAAACAATTATATTAAACATTTTTAACAACTCTAGGTTAACTCGCAAGTGCACGAATCGCAGAGTAGCAAAGCTTGCAAATACGAGGTCGATCCCTCAAGGAATTGTATCAATGTCACGATTACTAACTCAATTATATTCAATTAAATATACACTAACTCACACATGCAATAAGGGGGTTTGGATTGATTTAGAGAATTAAAACAAAACAATTATATGAAAAGCAACTAAAATAGCAAACAGAATTGATTTGAATGTAAATAATAATAATAAAGAAGCTAGGGATCAGAATCCACCACAAGCATACCATTCACTTTACTATGGATATGAACAATCAAATAACATACATGTCAATAAAGTTTGTCTACCAAAAGGCTTTGGTTATTACCCTTCTAGCAATCATTCTTCTTTTGCATAACTAAGAGCCTATTAAGCTTCCAAAGTTAGTTATCTACACATGTGTCCTAAGAGCTTTGTTAGGCATTCCCTATGCGCATGTTAACCATGTGAGATTTATTAAGATCTGTAAGAACGACAAACACATAGAGCATAGATCCAAATTAATGTATCCTATGTCATCTATGACCTCTTTTCTCATGAATATTTTCTTAAGATATTCACTTGTTACCAACTGAAATTATCATCCTTTTGAGCTTATTTAATTTCGTAACAAATTCTAGATGCATGCATCCTAAGGTGATTGATGAGTGTGCATTTTGCATCACTTTATGATACTAATTCCTTAACCTAGAGTGTTAGAACTCGATATTTTGTGTTTCTTGTCTTGTTTTTGTATTTTCAGGTCAAATGAAGCAGAAATGAGAAAAATAAGCAAATGAAGCCATTTTAGGACATTTCCTGGTCAAACTAGGAAAACGAGTGAAATCCTGGTCAAACCAGGAAAAGTGCAGAAATCCTAGTCAAATGAGGATTCCTAGTCACACTAGGAAATATCAAGTTCAGAACCATCATTGCGGAGCTAGAAATGAGAAATCCTGATTCGAACAGGAAATCCTGGTTGAACTAGGAAACCTAACCCAACTAGGGAAAGTAGTCCTAATGACACTAGGAGACCCCAGGGGCAATATGGTCATTACGAGAAGTCGAAATGGATAAGGAATCCTTCATTTACAAGGAATCCTAGTTGCACTAGGAAATGTTGGTCAAAGTCAACTCTACAGAGTCAAGGTTCCAAAAGCTTCTAGAAAGTGGTGGACATCCATAGAAATGAATGGAGGGAAGAAATGAATTTGAATTCAAATAGAAATGAGGGGCAAAATGGGAAGTCAAAAGTCAAGGGCCCATGGGCCTAAGGGATGCCGAACCCAAGATGGGCCATGCATGCACATGCATGGGCCCAAACCCTAGCAGCCCAAAGACCATGCGCAAGGAGGAAGATGGCAGCCCATGCATGCGCATGCATGCCATGCAAACCCTAGCAGCCAAGAAGCCCAAGTTGCAAGCCCAAGGTGGAAGCCCATGGAGTGAAACCCTAGCCCATCTTGTGCAAGTCACTTCAGCCCAACATGCAAGCCCTAATCCCAAGACCAACAGCCCATGTGCAAGGAAGGGACCCTAGCTGGGCTAGGCGTGAATCACTTAAGCCCAAGAGGACAAGCTGATGCGGCAAGCCCATTGCACCTAACCCTAGCTGATGCCGCAAGCAACAAGGACAAGGAACCCTAGCAGCCGCATGTTTCCTTCTCCTTGCCTCTCAAGGAATGCACCTCTATATATATTCTCTTCATTTAGAACCCTAGGGATCACTTTTTCTCACCTCCTACACTCCAGCCGAAATTCCTTAGGTCTTTAGTTTTATTTTTCTGTTCTAGATTATTATTTTAGTTTTGTTCTTATGAGAGAGAGCCGAATTCAGAGGGTTCTAGAGAGAGAAGGTGGCATGACAAGTGAGAGAGAGAAGGACCAGCCTGCTGCCGCAAGCCCTAGCTCACCTTGCCGTGAGTTCCTCCTGCTTGCTAGGTGCCTCCTTCTTCCTCTCTCCTTGCCGCAGCCACCCTAGTGTTTGCACCTCTGATGTTGTTTCTTTTTCCTTCTAGTTTTCTATTTTATTGTGGATTGTGCTTCTGAATATTTTTAATTGAGTTTCTGAATTTATTTAGTTGTCTTTTGATTTCAATTAATTTATGTTGCTGATTTTAATTCGTGCATGCATTTAATTTTGTTTACTTTGTGTTTCTGATTTTCTTTTGCAAGCATGAATTTGGACTTTGTGTATAGTTTCTGTTTTATTTATTTAATTTAAGTATGTAGGTTAGTTATTCTATCTTGCATGTTAGTCGTAGGTCGATTAATGGATTTGCATGTCTTAACAAATCGTTTATCCGTCTCTTGGTCTGTTAGTTTGATGTTTGCACGTATTAAATTTCCACTATATATTAGAACCCGTCACTAGTTGTTTGCATCCTTTGACTGGCCAACTTAGGGTAATTGCATCTAGTTTATCCGTTAGGTTTAGATGTGAAATAGTCAAAGACACTAAACCACAAATAACAAGGGAATAAGGGATTATTCTTGGTTGTGGGGTTGGGCGACCTCTATAAGGAACTAGTCAAAGCTTATATGTTGTGCATGTTTGACGTTCTCATAAAACTTAATGACTCCTACATGGGTAACAGCTGCCTTAGCTGGAACTAGGGAACATGTAGGTTAACTGGCTAAGGAAGGCCCAAGAAGCTTTTAGTTTATGCATTAGGAGAACAATTGCGAGAAAGTAACTAGTCAAACCTTTTTAGCAAACTTTAATATGTTGTGTTCAAATTAACTGTCATTAGCCTTGGATGGTTATTGCATGATTATCTGATTTGAAACTGAAAACTTAACATTGCAAGATAGAATAAAGTGTGTGTGCGTGTGGTGATGTGTGCGTGTGTTCCATCTTCCAAAACCCCCCATTTAGTTATTCTAGTGATTAATTGCATTGATTTATTGTATATTAACCATTCCCTGTGGGATCGACCTCGTGCTTGTACGCTTTGCTACTGATGCGATTCGTGCACTTGCGAGTAAACTTAGAATGAGATATTTGTTTATTTTATTCTAAGAAAACACAATCAACAAGTTTTTGGCGCCGTTGCCGGTGAATGGTGTCTATATCAATGAATTGGTTTAATTAGTCATTAGAATTAGGTTATATTAGCTAGATTTCAGTTTTTGTTAATTTTTAGTTTTTAATAAATGCCATGCCTTTATTTTGCATTCTTTATACTGATTGTGTGTTTTTCTCTTGATTAGGTGTGTTTATGAATCCTGAACTTGTTGCTAGGTTGGAAAGGCTCAAGAACGAAGCTTTAGGTACATCACAAGTCAGCCCGCAACCTAGTGCATCAGATTCGAGTAGTGAAGAGACTGAGAGTGTCGAAATGGCTGAAGCAAATGAGATTGTGCCGCAGCCCCTGAGCCATTTTTCAGCACCTTCGCTGCCCACTCAACCATCGTGCATTCGGTATGCAACCATAGCCACTGATTTCAGAATCAAGAGTGGTCAGATTCACTTGTTGCCGAGCTACCATGGGCTGAATGGGGAGGATCCGATCCACTTTTTGAAGGAGTTTTCCGGGGTTTGTGAAGTCGCACAGTTGAGGGGTCTGAATGCTGTTCAGTATCGTTTGAGGATGTTCCCTTTTGCGCTTAAGGACAAGGCAAAGAGGTGGTTGTATTCGCTGCCCAGTGGTTCCATTTCGACATGGGATGATCTTTCGAGCAAGTTTTTGAACAAGTTTTATTCCATTTCCAAGACGAATTCTATTCGGAAGGAGATCCTTGGATTTGTGCAGAAAGCGGACGAGCCATTCCATGAGACTTGGGACAGATTCAATGAGTTACTTATTAGCTGCCCACACCATAACTTATCTCCTTGGTATGTGATTTGTTGTTTTGATCAGGGATTATTGGAGAGAGATCAAGCCAAGGTGGATTCGGCATGTGGTGGTGCGTTTATGTCAAAAACGGTGGATGAGGCTTCAAATCTGATTGAGTCACTTTCTTTGAGTTCTCAACAATGGGATTCCAATCGTTCAAGGGGAGGACCAATGATGAGTGTTCATTTTACGCTATTTTATGATACTAACTCCCTAACCTAGAGTGTTAGAACTCAATTCTTTTGTGTCTGTTGTCTTGTTTTTGTTCTGGGGATGTTCTTTTATTTTTGTTTTGGAATTCTTATTTCTTTTGTTTAATTCTAGTTTTTAATTATTTTGTTTAATTAGTTTGCTTTCCAACATGGATTGGGAATTTATTTATATTATTCTGATTTTCTTTTCTATTTTAATTATGTAGGTTTATTTATTCTATCTTGCATGTTAGTTGTAGGTTGATTAATGGATTTGCATGCTTTAACAAATCGTTTATCCGTCTCTTGGTCTGTTAGTTTGATGTTTGCATGTATTAAATTTCCACTATCTATTAGAACCCGTCACTAGTTGTTTGCATCCTTTGACTGGCCACCTTAGGGTAATTGCATCTAGTTTATTTGTTAGGTTTAGCTGTGAAATAGTCAAAGACACTAAACCATAAGTAACAAGGGAATAAGGGATTATTCTTGGTAGTGGGGTTGGGCGACCTCTATAAGGAAAGAGTCAAAGCTTATATGTTGTGCATGTTTGACGTTCTCATAAAACTTAATGACTCCTGCATGGGTAACAACTGCCTTAGCTTGAACTAGGGAACATGTAGGTTAACTGGCTAAGGAAGGCCCAAGAAGCTCTTAGTTTATGCATTAGGAGAACAATTGCGAGAAAGTAACTAGTCAAACCATTTTAGTAGTCAAACTTTAATATGTTGTGTTCAAATTAACTTGCATTAGCCTTGGATGGTTATTGCATGCTTATCTGATTTGAAACTGAAAACTTAACATTGCAAGATAGAATAAAGGGTGTGTGCGTGTGGTGTAGTGTGCGTGTGTTTCCATCTTTCTAAAAACCCCCATTTAGTTATTCTATTGATTAATTGAATTGATTGTTGTTTATTAACCATTGCCTGTGGGATCGACCTCGTGCTTGTACGCTTTGCTACTGATGCGATTCGTGCACTTGCGAGTATACTTGGAATGAGATATGTCTTTATTTTGTTCTAAGAAAACACATCAACAAGTTTTTGGCGCCGTTGCCGGGGAATGGTGTCTAATGTCAATGAATTGATTTGATTAATCATTAGAATTAGGATATATTAGTTAGATTTGTTTTTGGTTAATTTTTAGTTTAAATAAATGCCATGACTTTACGAGCATATTCTCTGCTGATTTGGTGTTTGCTTTTGTAGATGCGGAGAGCAACAATGGGAGAACGAGGAAGAGAAGATGCAAGTAGAGGAATGGCAATGTCAGGCTAAAAGACAGTAAACCAAGCGCTGATTGGGAGGCAACCCAAGCGTTTTCAAGAATCCAAAAGATCAATAGAGACCAAGGAGGCCGCGCCTACACTTGGAGTGTCCAACTTGCATCCGCAAGTAAACAATTCCTCTATTCTTGCTTCATTTGACATTTCTTATTTCATTTGTGTGTTTATTTGGTTTTGAATAATTGCAATTTCCCTATTGCTTATTTTGAGCATTCATGCATTTAATTTGTATACATTGAGGGCAATGTATCATTTAAGTTTGGGGGGGAAAGCAATGGTGTCGTAGCTTGTTTCTTAGGTTTTTAGTTTTTAGATTTTGTAAAATAAAAATAAAAATCGTTTTGGCTTTAGAGGTTCGGTCCTCTAGGGCATTTTTCAACCAAAAAAAAAAAAACGTTTTGTTTCTTTTGTTTTTAAACTTAGGGAGTCATATCCCACATCAAAATGCAATTCTCTAAAATTCATTCCACCTTAATGATGGAATTGAATCTTTAGAACCTTGTTGCAACATTGTTGTTTTTAAAGTAATTTGAGTCTTTTGTGTGTTNAAAGAAAGAAACGAAAATGCATAGCTTATACAAAAATTTGCTGAGATTGTATGTACACCGTGCCCAAAAAGAAAAAAAAAGAAAATAAAAAGAAAGAAAGAAATAGTTGGGACGGTTTCAAAAGAAGAATTAAGCAAAAAAGTTCAAATTGAGCTATGTAGTCCAAAGAAGCAAGGTATGCCTCAGAATGATCTGTTGTTCTTGCAATTCCATAGTCTATAGCCCTTTGTTTATCCCTTTCATTTCAATATCATACCTTACCCTAAGCCTTCATTATAACCCCTATGAAGCCCTAATTGATTTTAAGAGAAGTGCAGTTCTTAATGTGGAGTCTAGGAGGGAAGGAAGCTTATGGTTATTGATTTTATTTCAAGTATGTCGATTTTCCTTTCCATGAGATCGTGTTCCCTTTCGAATGTGCCTATCTTTCATGCTAATATGTGAGCTATTTGTCTTTGAGTACATATGTCCTCTCACATATCCTTTTGAGTGCACAAATCAACCCAATTCTTGAGTGCTTTATTGTTGAGGGTATGCCTTTGTGAGGATTGGAGTTGAATCTATTTTGTATATGTTGATCTATTTCTTGCTTGTCCAACACTTCGGTTATGAAGAGAATGATCTATATGCACAATGGAGGAGTAAGGTATGTTATTTGAAACATTATTAGAATTTGAAGAATAAATGTTATATATGCCTTGCTCTACTATGTTATTGTTGGTCATACTCATGATGTCAGTTGTTGGGAAAGTTAGTTAGTTTGTTTTTGAGTCTTTGAGTCTTTTTCTTTATTTTCTTTGCTCGAGGACTAGCAAAATCTAAGTTTGGGGGTGTGATGAGTGTTCATTTTACGCTATTTTATGATACTAACTCCCTAACCTAGACTGTTAGAACTCGATTCTTTTGTGTCTGTTGTCTTGTTTTTGTGTTTTTAGGTTGAATGGAGCATGAATAGGAAATAGGAGCAAATGGAGCCGTTTTGGGACATTTCCTGGTCAAACTAGGAAACGAGCAGAAATCCTAGTCAAATGAGGATTCCTAGTCACAAGAGGAAACATCAAGCCCAGAACCATCATTGTCAAGCCAGAAATGAGAAATCCTGATTGGAACAGGAATTCCTGGTTGAACTAGGAAACCTAACCCCCTACTAGGGAAAGGAGTATGACACTAGGAATCACTAGGGGCAATATGGTCATTATTAGAAGTTGAAATGGACAAGGAATCTTACATCTACAAGGAATCCTACTGGGACTAGGAAAAGTTGGTCAAAGTCAACTCAATCAAGTCAAGGTTCCAGAAGCTTCTAGAAGGTGATGGACATCCATGGAAACAAATGGAGGGAAGAAATGAATTCGAATCCAAGAGGAAGAGAGGGGCAAAATTGGAAAGTCAAAGTCAATGTTCAAGGGTCAACTATGTCATGTCATGAAGTCAATTGGGCCATGGGCCTATGTGAAAGTTGATTGCAAGGTGACAGCCCATGCATGCATGCACATGCCATGCAAACCATGCGCCAACTCTAAAGCCCAAGTCATACAGCCATGTGCAAGCCATGCATCCCTAAAACCCATCACGCCACTTGCTTGTTGCAGTCAGCCCATGTTCTTTTAATTGAAACCCTAGCCCATCACGCCTACAAAGAGAAAGCCCAAGGAATCCTAGCTGAAAAAGAAGTCAAAACCCTGAAAAATAGAGCACCAATTTCGACAGCAATTTTGTAATTCTCCAGAACGAATCAGGTAGCATGCCATATATGGTTGGAAAGATACAGATGTTAGCTTCGCAGGAAATTTTACGGATTTCGATTCCGAGTTTTCTAGCTCAAGATATGGTCATTTTAGTGAAGGTAGCGCAGCAGTTCCGCGAGCTGAAAAGGGAGTTACGCCCAAAAAGAGCCCAAATCAGCCCAAGGCCCATCCTTGGCCGAAAATTATAAGTCTTGGTGTGCAAGGAATGCACTTATCCCACATTGAAGAAAAAGAGAAACCTCAGCCCCACTCTCCTCTATAAATACATCTTTAACTCAAAGACAGAAGGAAAAGCATGTCTAGAATTTCAGAAACCCTAGCTTAGTCTCTCCCTCTTTCTAGCCGCCAATACCCTAGCATCCTTTCTCTCTCTTTCTTTTCTCACGCAGCCTAGGAACCCTAGCAGCCCCCATTATTTCTCTTCCCTTGCCGCAACCACCATCATCTCTCTTTCTTTATTTTTCTGCTGAACCGAAGGAGGAGGAAGGAGTCAAGCCGCTGCCACCTTGTGCCGCTGCTGCCACCTTGTGTCGCCGCCACTGCCACCTTGTGCCGCCGCCGCTGCCACTCTCTAGGGATGTTCTTTTATTTTTTTTTTGGAATTCTTATTTCTTTTGTTTAATTCTAGTTTTTATTTGTTTTGTTTAATTAATTTGCTTTCCAACATGGATTGGGAATTTATTTATATTATTCTGATTTTCTTTTCTATTCTAATTATGTAGGTTTATTTATTCTATCTTGCATGTTAGTTGTAGGTTGATTAATGGATTTGCATGCTTTAACAAATCGTTTATCCGTCTCTTGGTCTGTTAGTTTGATGTTTGCATGTATTAAATTTCCACTATCTATTAGAACCCGTCACTAGTTGTTTGCATCCTTTGACTGGCCACCTTAGGGTAATTGCATCTAGTTTATTTGTTAGTTTTAGCTGTGAAATAGTCAAAGACACTAAACCACAAGTAACAAGGGAATAAGGGATTATTCTTGGTAGTGGGGTTGGGCGACCTCTATAAGGAAATAGTCAAAGCTTATATGTTGTGCATGTTTGACGTTCTCATAAAACTTAATGACTCCTGCATGGGTAACAACTGCCTTAGCTTGAACTAGGGAACATGTAGGTTAACTGGCTAAGAAAGGCCCAAGAAGCTCTTAGTTTATGCATTAGGAGAACAATTGCGAGAAAGTAACTAGTCAAACCTTTTTAGCAGTCAAACTTTAATATGTTGTGTTCAAATTAACTGTCATTAGCCTTGGATGGTTATTGCAAGCTTATCTGATTTGAAACTGAAAACTTAACATTGCAAGATAGAATAAAGGGTGTGTGCGTGTGGTGTAGTGTGCGTGTGTTTCCATCCTTCTAAAACCCCCCATTTAGTTATTCTATTGATTAATTGAATTGATTTGTTGTTTTCTTAACCATTCCCTGTGGGATCGACCTCGTGCTTGTACGCTTTGCTACTGATGCGATTCGTGCACTTGCGAGTATACTTGGAATGAGATATATCTTTATTTTCTTCTAAGAAAACACATCAACAACCAAAGAGAGGGTTATATGAGGTAGCTGATGTGCCGAACACCGTGGAGGGACAGATTTTGGAAATCAAGACTATGGTGCAGAAGTTATCTTTGGCTCAAGAGAAGCTGATGGGTATTTAAGAACAAGGAGGTGATGTGGAACACGTGAATCAGGTTGGGAATTATCCTAGGGTACCATATGATCCATTTTCTAACACTTATAACCCTGGATGGAAGAACAACCCTAATTTTAGGTGGAGCAACAACAATGGACAGCAAGCTAGTGGGAGCACCAACAAGCCGTATATGCACCCTAATGCCGAGAGGTCTAGTTTGGAGGACAAGATTGCTCAGAATACTCAAAGCACCACTTCCCTTGCTCAAAGCACCAATGCCTTCATGAACCGTACCGAGCAGTAGATGCAAGCCAATTCGAAGGCTATTGCACATTTGGAGAGTCAAATGGGTCAGATTGCCACTACTTTGGGTCAGAGAGAGAAGGGGAAATTGCCGAGCCAGCCCATCGTCAACCCGAAGAATGAGGAGCATGTAAATGCTATTTTGAGGACTACTGCAAGAAAGAGAGTTAGAGTGGTCAAAACTAAGGAAGTGATTGAGATTAGTGATAGTGAGGAAGAGGAGGATCCAGACATGATTGAGGAGCAAGCTGATACACGAGTGATTCCCCTCATTCCAGACATCGACGTCACCATATTTCCAGCAACCTTGAGGGAATTGAAGTCTATTGAGAAGAAGGTTGAGGAGCAGGGGCATAGTCACAACGTTCCTAACAAGATTTGTGGTGATCTCTTTGCATCTTTTCCGAGCAAGAAGAGGGATCCGGGCTCATTGACCATACCGTGCAGCATAGGGGAGTATGAGATCGCCAATGCCTTAATTGACAATGGCTCAGCTATCAATGTCATGCCGCTGGTTGTGTTCAAGAGGCTTGGATTTGTGGAGGCTGATTTGCAACCGTTTGATTTGAACGTTCGCTTCGCCAACTCTTCAGTCGAGAAAGCCCTTGGGTATGCTTGTGGATGTTTTGGTTAAATGTCGTAAATTACTAATTCCCTCTGATTTCATAGTGCTAGATGTGCCGAGACTTCCGGGCGACGTTTCTATTATACTTGGGAGACCGTTTTTGTGCACCTCTAACATGGAGTACAAAGCGTTGGAGAGTACCATGAAGATTCGGCACGACACCAAGCAAGAGGTGTATTTGCTCACTTCCGAGATGCCACAAAACGAGGAGATCACCTTTAATGGAGAGGAAAAGTCAGAAACAGAGAGCTTCTTCAGTTCGTTCTTAGGGAGTGTCGAGAGTAGCAGTGGCAAGAAGAAGAGGAAAGAACGCAAGTAAAGGAGAAGGCAATGTCAGGCTGAAGACAGAAAAACAAGCGCTTATTGGGAGGCAACCCAAGTTTTTGTTTCGAATAATGGAGGAGGAGTCGTCGAGGACCAAGGAGGCCGCGCCTACCCTTGGAGTGTCCATGCTTGCGTATGCAAGTAATAAGTTTCTTATTTCGCTT
>QANW01002427.1:127464-186298 GCA_003254865.1 Dryas drummondii | reverse complement strand
AAAAAAAAATTTCGTTTTTAGTGTTTTTAGGTGTTTCTAGGTTAGGAAAAAACTTTTTCTTTTGTTTTTAAACTTAGGGTGTCAAAACCCTCATCAAAATGCACGTTTTCTTTAGATTTCATCCACCTTAGTGATGGATGTGATTCTTTTGAAGTGTGCGACATTGTTTTAAGAACAAAAAGTTTTTGAGTCATTTTGGGTGTTTTAGGTCGTTTTGAGTCCCCAACTAATTGATTTGATTGTGCATGATTGTTATGAGCATGTTTTAGTATTGCGTGTATACTTGGTGTTCTTTTCATTCTAATAGTGTTCCATAACATATCTTGCAATTCTATGTCATTTGGCCTTGTTGATATGAATTTAGGTTGTGATTAGCATTTCTAATGATTATATGCATAGTAGAGTAGACCTGCATGACCTAAGTGAGCTTTTGAGCCCTGTTCTTCAATTCTTGAGTGTTGCGCGCCACTCTAATTCTATCATTGTCATATAAGTCGTTGTTTTGATCTCATTATCTTTCATTTGGTCATTTGCTTGGAATATGCATAATCTTGAATCAATGAGCTAGAACTCTTTTCTTGTGTACACAAAGCATGTCGTATTTGCATAACTCTTGAGAAATGAATTTAGGTCCTGTTTGTGTACCCCATAGCCTAAAAAGCCTACCCTTTACATGTTTTATCCTTAGTTAACCATTTTGAGCCTTTTAAGCCGTTTTCTTTGTTACCCCATACCAAACCCTAAGTTTGGGGGTGCTACACCCCTTTTACCCTATTTATGGTGTTGCAATGTGTTACATGTTGATTGAGGTGAAAAAGAAGTGAAAATGTATAGCTTATACAAAAATGTGTTAGAAAAGTATGTATGCCGTGCCCAAAGAAAAGAAATCAAAGAAAATAGATGGGACGGTTTCAAAAGAAGAAAAAGTGAGCAAAAAGAGTCAAATTATGCTATGAAGTGCAAAGAAGCAAGGTAAAGCTTAGAATGTTCTTTTGATGCTTGCAATTCCATGAATTTAGCCCTTTGTGTTTCCTTTTCATCTCAATACCCTATCCTAGCCTAAGCCTTCATTATAACCTTATTAAAGTCCTAACTGATCCAAGAGGTATGCATTATACTTATGTGGAGTCTATTTGAGAAGAGAGCCTATGGTTATTGATTCTATTTCAAGCATTTGGATTCCTTTCCATGAGATCAGTATTTCTTTTTAAAATGTGCCTTTATTTCATGTACATATGTGAGCTAATTGCTTTTGTTACATATTTCCTCTCACATATACTTTTGAGTGCACATATCAACCCAATTCTTGAGTGTTTATCATTGAGAGTATGCCATAGTGAGGATTGGAGTTGAATCTAGTGTGTATGTATTGATTTAGTTTTGTTTATCTAACACTTGGATTTGTGTCAAGGATGGCCTATATGATAATAGAGTAGCGAGGTATGTTATTTGAAATGTTATTAGAATTTGGAGAATACAATTTATATACCTTGCTTTCTTATGTGATTAATGGTTGTGCGCATGAATTCAGTTGTTGGGATGTTAGAGTCAGTCTTGAGTCTTTTCTTTCCTTTATTTCTTCGAGGACTTGCAAAATCTAAGTTTGGGGGTGTGATGAGTGTGCATTTTGCATCACTTTATGATACTAATTCCTTAACCTAGAGTGTTAGAACTCGATATTTTGTGTTTCTTGTCTTGTTTTTGTATTTTCAGTTCAAATGAAGCAGAAATGAGAAAAAGAAGCAAATGGAGCCATTTTAGGACATTTCCTGGTCAAACTAGGAAAACGAGTGAAATCCTGGTCAAACCAAGAAAAGTGCAGAAATCCTAGTCAAATGAGGATTCCTAGTCACACTAGGAAACATCAAGTTCAGAACCATCGTTGCGGAGCCAGAAATGAGAAATCCTAATTCGAACAGGAAATCCTGGTTGAACTAGCAAACGTAACCCAACTAGGGAAAGGAGTCCTAATGACACTAGGAGACCCCAGGGGCAATATGGTTATTACGAGAAGTCGAAATGGATAAGGAATCCTTCATTTACAAGGAATCCTAGTTGCACTAGGAAATGTTGGTCAAAGTCAACTCTACAGAGTCAAGGTTCTAGAAGCTTCTAGAAGGTGGTGGACATCCATGGAAATCAATGGAGGGAAGAAATGAATTTGAATTCAAATAGAAATGAGGGGCAAAATGGGAAGTCAAAAGTCAAGGGCCCATAGGCCTAAAGGATGCCGAACCCAAGATGGGCCATGCATGCACATGCATGCGCCCAAACCCTAGCAGCCCAAAGACCATGCGCAAGGAGGAAGATGGCAGCCCATGCATGCGCATGCATGCCATGCAAACCCTAGCAGCCAAGGAGCCCAAGTTGCAAGCCCAAGGTGGAAGCCCATGGAGTGAAACCCTAGCCCATCTTGTGCAAGTCACTTCAGCCCAACATGCAAGCCCTAAGCCCAAGACCAGCAGCCGATGTGCAAGGAAGGGACCCTAGCTGGGCTAGGCGTGAATCACTTAAGCCCAAGAGGACAAGCTGATGCCGCAAGCCCATTGCACCTAACCCTAGCTGATGCCGCAAGCAACAAGGACAAGGAACCCTAGCAGCCGCATGTTTCCTTCTCCTTGCCTCTCAAGGAATGCACCTCTATATATATTCTCTTCATTAAGAACCCTAGGGATCACTTTTTCTCACCTCCTACACTCCAGCCGAAATTCCTTAGGTCTTTTGTTTTATTTTTCTGTTCTAGATTATTATTTTAGTTTTGTTCTTGTGAGAGAGAGCCGAATTCAGAGGGTTCTAGAAAGAGAAGGTGGCGTGACAAGTGAGAGAGAGAAGGACCAGCCTGCTGCCGCAAGCCCTAGCTCACCTCTCTCCTGCTTGCTAGGTGCCTCCTTCTTCCTCTCTCCTTGCCGCAGCCACCCTAGTGTTTGCACCTCTGATTTTGTTTATTTTTCCTTCTAGTTTTCTATTTTATTGTGGATTGTGCTTCTGAATATTTTTAATTGAGCTTCTGAATTTATTTAGTTGTCTTTTGATTTCAATTAATTTATGTTGCAGATTTTAATTCGTGCATGCATTTAATTTTGTTTACTTTGCGTTTCTGATTTTCTTTTGCAAGCATGAATTGGGACTTTGTGTATAGTTTCTGTTTTATTTATTTAATTTAAGTATGTAGGTTAGTTATTCTATCTTGCATGTTAGTCGTAGGTCGATTAATGGATTTGCATGTCTTAACAAATCGTTTATCCGTCTCTTGGTCTGTTAGTTTGATGTTTGCATGTATTAAATTTCCACTATCTATTAAAACCCCCGTCACTAGTTGTTTGCATCCTTTGACTTGCCACCTTAGGGTAATTGCATCTAGTTTATCCGTTAGGTTTAGCTGTGAAATAGTCAAAGACACTAAACCACAAGTAACAAGGGAATGAGGGATTGTTCTTGGTAGTGGGGTTGGGCGATCTCTATAAGGAAATAGTCAAAGCTTATATGTTGTGCATGGTTGACGTTCTCATAAAACTTAATGACTCCTGCATAGGTAGCAGCTGCCTTAGCTTGAACTAGGGAACATGTAGGTTAACTGGCTAAGGAATGCTCCAGAAGCTCTTAGTTTATGCATTAGGAGAACAATTGCGAGAAAGTAACTAGTCAAACCTTTTTAGCAGTCAAACTTTAATATGTTGTGTTCAAATTAACTGTCATTAGCCTTGGATGGTTATTGCATGCTTATCTGATTTGAAACTGAAAACTTAATATTGCAAGATAGAATAAAGTGTGTGTGCGTGTGGTGATGTGTGCGTGTGTTCCATCTTCCAAAACCCCCCATTTAGTTATTGTAGTGATTAATTGCATTGATTTATTGCATATTAACCATTCCCTGTGGGATCGACCTCGTGCTTGTACGCTTTGCTACTGATGCGATTCGTGCACTTGCGAGTAAACTTAGAATGAGATATTTGTTTATTTTATTCTAAGAAAACACAATCAACAGTGATCAGTCAAAGATGCAAAACAAATAGATTCAAATATAACAGAGATCCAAGATTTATCAACATGTAATATAAATAAAAATTCAACAAGCCATAGCAAAAGTGAATAGCATAACTAGGGCTTCATCCTAGCCCTATCTAGATGTTTAGCTACACATAATTAAATTCACAATCAAATTAAACATAATTAAAACTAGGGAAATAAAAAGGAAGAGAAGAGAGCAAGCCATGGCAACAAGGCGGAGATGACGGCGTGATGGCTCAAAGTGGCAGCGGTAAGATGGCACAAGGTGGTGGCGTGGCTGCAAGGTGGTGGCATGGCTGCAAGGTCCTTCTCCTTGCTAAAGCTTCGGCACAAAATAAAAGAGAAGAGAGAGAGGTTGCTGCAGAAAGAAAAGAAAAGAGAAAGAGAGAGAGGCTAGGGTTTCTGAACTTGCAAGAGCGAACCCTCTCTTTGTGTTATAAAGATGTATTTATAGAGTGAAGGGGGCTGAAGCTTTCCTCTCCTTTTCAATGTGGGATTGACACTTTCCTTGTACATCAAGACTTATAATTTTCGGCCAAGCATGGGCCTTGGGCTGATTTGGGCTCTTTTTGGGCATAACTTATTTTCAGCTTGCTGAACTGCTGCGCTACCTTTACTAAAATGGCCATATCTTGAGCTAGAAAACTTGGAATCAAAATCCGTAAAATTCTCTGCGAAGCTAACATCCGTAGCTTTCCAACCATATATGGTATGACATCTGATTCGCTCTGTAGAAATACAGAATCACTATCGAAATTTATTGTTCATTTTCTAGGGTTTTGACTTCTTTTTCAACTAGGATTCTTTGTGATCTTTGACTGAATCTTATGAGATTTCCCTTGAGCATGAAGGATTCCTTCCTTGGGCCTTGGATCAACTGAGTGAGTGCGGCATAAGCTTGAGCTCTTGAACCTTGGAATGGCACAATCTTGGGCTTCCTCCAATTGGGCTTGCAATAGGCGTATGGCCTTGGTCCTTTGGGCTAGGGTTATACGCATAGCCCATAGTGCATAGGCTGTATGTGTGGTCCATGTCATGTGATGATGTGGCACGGTTGATCATTGACTTTGACCTTTGACCTTTGACATTTGACTTTGACCAAAAGTCAACATTGACCAAAAAGATTTCGCAAAAGATTCTGTCTGAGATTCGCCAAAGATTCCTTCCAGATTCCAGATCCTTCTAGAAGACTCCCTCAAGATTCTTTTTCCCATTTTTTTCACTTTTACCATAATGCCCTTGATGTCTCCTAACATGGTTAATTATGACTCTTTTTCCAACTAGGATTAAGTTTCCTAGTTGAATCAGGATTTCCTGCTCCAACTAGGACTTCTTATTTACGACTTATGGCAATAGTGATTTCTTCTTCTCCAAGAATGACTTTTCCTGATGTGATCAGGAATCCTTATTCGACTATGATTGCACCTTTCCTGGTGTGACCAAGATTTCTTCTCATTTCCTAATTTGACAAGGAAAACCTCCAAAATTGGTCTTTTAAGCTCGTTTCCTCTCATTTGCTCATTTAATCCTACAAGCACAAAAACAAACTAAAAATACATAAAATATCAAGTTCTCGCACTCTAGGTTAGGAAGTTAGTATCATAAAGTGATGCAAATTGCACACTCATCAACTTGATATCCACAATACAAATCCAATTTATAGCTCTCTACTTTACCGGGTCCAAATATTGAGAAACTGTTGTAATCCTTAGTTAACTTCTAATGAAGAACAATTATTCTAATCAAAAATCTAAATCTAAATTCAAATCATAATAAAACCTTTATCAGAAATTAAATAACCAAATCCTCAGTTTGGAAATCTCACCAAAGGATTGAGTAGTCAATCCAAATCCATTATTGAATTCACTGTCGAATTCAATACGCAAAACGTTTGATTAATCTAAAGAAAAGTGTTTGCAGGTGAGGTTTGCTGAGGGAGAATGAGTTGCAGGTGAGAGAGTGATGCATGAGAGTCAGAAACTGGAGAGGGAGTATATATAGATTCCACGCCGAGCCCTCGGTAAGCCTTGCCGATCGCACGGTGGCTCCACGGAGCCCTCGGTGGTGATTACTACATTAATCCACCAAGTTCTCCTATTCTATCCTCGCTTCTCCATCCTTCCTATGTAAGAGCTGTCTCTCTTTCTCTCTCATTTGGCTATCAACTTCTCAACTATTTGATCAACTTGATCAATGGTTGAGATCTTGCCATCTCATCCACCTATTTTCTCACACGTTTCCAACTTCAAACACTCGCCCAAAATACAATCAGTCATCCGAAAATGTCCCGAAAAATGCTACATACTCGTAGTGGCGAATACTAATTTCTTATGGACTTAAAACCATGTTTGAATTTCTAGGATTTACACAAAAAACCTAACACTTCCAATAAGAAATTCAGAGTAACCACAAAAATAAATAACTCAGAAAATAAAACAAGAAAACTTTTTCGAGGTCTCACACTCTACCCCCCTAAAAAGAAATCTCGTTCTCGAGATTACCTGAGTTAGTCGAACAGGTGAGGATACTTCTTCCGCATTTTAGATTCCAGTTCTCAAGTAGCTTCTTCAACTTCATGATGTTGCCATTGAACTTTCACTAATGGCACTACCTGGTTTCTGAGCTGTTTTGTCTCGTATGCCAAGATACAAATTGGTCCTTCTACATAGGACACATCAGGTTCTAAAGACAAATCAATCCATGGCATAATTTGTGTAATATCAAGCACACTCTTTTTCAACTAAGAAACATGAAACACCGGATGAATGGAGCCAACTGAGGCGGCAACTCTAGTCTGTACGTTACAATACCAACACGTTCGATAACTTTGAACGGTCCAATATACCTGGGTGCCAACTTGCCTCGCACTCCAAACCGGTTCATACCCTTCTTAAGGTTCTCTTTCAGGGATACAAAATCACCAACCTGAAACTTAAGTGGTTTCCTTCTGTGATCTGCATAAGACTTCTGCCTACTTTGGACAGTCTTCAACCGTTCCTGAATCACTCTGACCTTCTCAGTGGTCTCTTTAACAACTTCTGGACCTAAAACAAGTCGGTCCTCAGCATCAGCCCAATACAATGGTGATCTACACGGTTGCCCATAAAGTGCTTCATACGGGGTCATCCCGATGCTACTCTGGTAACTATTGTTGTACACAAACCCTGCAAGAGGAAGATACTCACTCCACTTGCCTCCCAAATCAAGCACACAAGCTCGTAACATATCCTCGAGAATTTGAATAACTTGTTCTGATTCTCCATTAGTCTGTGGATGGTAAACAGTACTTAAATCCAATATGGTTCCAAGCTCAGATTGCAATTTCTTCCACAATCGCGATGTGAATCGCAGATCTCGATCAGAAACGATCGTCTTCGAAATGCCATGTAAACGAAAAATCAACTCAATGTACAATTGAGCGAAATAGTTAACAGGTGAATCCATCTTGACAGGCAAAAAGTGAGCGGTCTTCGTCAGCCTATCAAAAATCACCCAAACTCCATTATGCCCCTTAGTGGACCTTGACAACTCCGTAACAAAATCCATAGTGATGTAATCCCATTTCCACTCAGGAATAGGTACGGGTGGTGGATTCGGTTCGGTTACCAAGCCGAAAAGCCCAAACCGAAGACCGGACCAAACCCTCTCGGTTGGCCCTTTTGTCTACCGGGACCAGGACCGGATTGCCGATAAACCGGCACTCGGGTGGAACGGCATTTCGGCTCGGCTGGTGTTGATTGTTTTCTTAGAACAAAATAAACATGCATCTCATTCTAAGTATACTTGCAAGTGCACGAATCGCATCAGTAGCAAAGCGTACAAGCACGAGGTCGATCCCACAGGGAATGGTTAATAAACAACAAATCAATTCAATTAATCAAAAGAATAACTAAACAGGGGGGTTGAGGAAGAATGGAACTCAAGCACACATCACCACACGCACGCACCCATTATCCTATCTTGTAATGTTAAGTTTTCAGCTTCAAATCAGATACGCATACCCTAACCATCCAAGGCTAATGACAAATCAATTCAAACACAATGTATTAAAGTTTGACTGCTAAAAAGGTTTGATTAGTTACTTTCTCACAATTGTTCTCCTAAGGCATATATTAAGAGCTTCTTAGGCCTCCCCTAATCAATTAACTTACATGTTCCCTAAGAGGACTTAAAACAACTGTTATCCATGCAAGAGTCATTAAGATCTATGAGAACGTCAAACATGCACAACATACAAGCTTTGATTACTTCCTTATAGAGGTCCTACAAAACCATTACCAAGAATAATCCCTTATTCCCTTGTTACTTGTGATTTAGTGTCTTTGATTAGTCCACAGCTAAACCTAACAAATAAACTAGATGCAATTATCCTAAGGTGGCCAGTCAAAGGATGCAAACAACTAGTGACGGATTCAATCAGATAATGAGAATTTAATACATGCAAACATCAAATTAATTTATCAAGAGACGGATAAACGATTTGTTAAAGCATGGCATATCTGAAAATTAACCTACGACTAACATGCAAGATAAAATAATAAACTACATAATTAAAATATAAAAGGAAATCTGCAATACATAAATAAAATCCCAATTCATAACTAAAATAAATTCAGAAACGCAAAACTAAAAGAAAAGAAGAATTCTAGAAGAAAAACTAAAGTATATCAATGGAGGGGGCTGCGACAAGAAGAGGAGAAGAAGGGAAACCTCACACAAGCAAGTGGCTCACGACTAGGGTGAGCTAGGGCTTGTCGCAAAGGCTCCTTCTCTTTCTTGCTGTCACGCCAACCTCTCTCTCTCTAGATTTTGGCCTCTTTCTCTTTCTCTGAATTTCTGAAAGTGCAAAAATAATTGCAACCCTAAATAATGAGAGAATAGGATGTATATATAGAGGTGAGGGAGAAATCCTTGTCAGGCAAGGCTTAGGGTGTGCGGCAGCAGCTAGGGTTAGGAACATAAGGGTGTACAACATGGGCTTGCTTCTTGGGCTTAAGTGGCTTGTGCAAGGTTGGCTAGGGTTTCAGTCATCCATGTTCATGGGCTGCCACTTGGGTCTTGGCGTGATGGGCTTGGGCTGCTAAGGTTGGCGCATGGCTTGCATGGCATGTGCATGCATGCATGGGCTGCCACTTTGTAATTGACTTTCACATAGGCCCATGGCCCATTTGACTTGATGACATGTCATAGTTGACCCTTGACCATTGACTTTGACTTCCCATTTTGCCCCTCATTTCCCCTTGGATTCGAATTCATTTCTTCCCTCCATTTGTTTCCATGGATGTCCACCACCTTCTAGAAGCTTCTAGAACCTTGACTTGATAGAGTTGACTTTGACCAACCTTTCCTAGTCCAACTAAGATTTCTTGTTTATGAAGGATTTCTTATCCATTTTGACTTCTCGTAATGACCATATTGCCCCTCGAGTCTCCTAGTGTCATTAGGACTCCTTTCCCTAGTAGGGTTAGGTTTCCTAGTTCAACCAGGAATTTCTGCTCCTGTTAGGATTTCTCATTTCTGGCTCGACAATGATGGTTATGGGCTTGATGTTTCCTCTTGTGACTAGGAATCCTCATTTGACTAGGTTTTCAGCTCTTTTCCTGGTTTGACCAGGAATTGACCCATTTTCCTAGTTTGACTAGAAAATGTCTCAAAACGGCTCCATTTACTACTTTTTCCTATTTCTGCTTCATTTGACCTGAAAACACACAAAAAAAAACCAACAAACACAAAATATCGAGTTTCTAACACTCTGGGTTAAGGAATTAGTATCATAAAGTGATGCAAAATGCACACTCATCAGCTCTGCTCAGAATGGGCCTTGACCGGTGGTGGGTTGAGCAAGAAGGTGGCGAGACAGAGGGGCAATTAAAAGAAGCAAAATTAAACCACAAAGATCAAACATTTCCCAAACAACAAAATTTCACATTCAGCCCAAACAACAAAATTTACGACGTCGTCCATGGCCAAACCGATCGTTGAAGATAGCATTTCCGTGGGTTTTGTGTCGGGTGGGATGGGGAATGGATTTGGGTTTGAGTACCTGCAAATGGGTTAAGACTTGAGACTTGAGAGAGTGTTTGGAGATTGGGGAAGTAGAGGGGTTGCAGAGGAGAGGAGAGGAGAGGAGAGAGAGTAAAAGAGAGAGAGAGAGAGAGAGAGAAATAACAGTGGCGGCACAAAATGTGAAAAAGAAGAAGACAATAGTAGGTTAAACACTTACTGACTTATACATAATATGTGAATTGTATATTAATTTTATTATCTAACATATGTATTGGAAGAAAAAATTTATAAAAAGTTTGTGGTCTGGTGGATAAGGCACCAGCCTTTCCCTTGTGGTCTTGAGGTCGAACCATCACTAGGCCAAATTTCAGTTTTTTTACTTTTATTTTTAGTTTGTAGAGTTTTAGGCTTTTAGCAATTTAGAGTATTAAAATTTTAATTAAACAAATTAAAAGTTAAAACACTTATAAACTTGTTTAATTGAAAACCTAATACTAATTTAAATTATTTTGTATATGGTATATCGGTATAGGATATAATAAGCCTAATACCTTAGATTTAAAATTTTTAAAATACACAATAGGGTTTAGGGTTTAGGGTATGGAATATAGGAATAGGATATAGGGTTTAGAATTTAGTTTATAGTTATATGGGTATAAATTGTTTAGGATATGATATAATATTAGGGTTTAGGGTATTTTTAATTAGTTTTTATATAGAAATGTATTATATAAATTAAAAACATAGAAATTATTAATTGTAGGGTTTAGGGTTTATAAATTTATATATTTTTTATATAAATTATAAAAATGTATTATAAAAAGGTATTTTAGGGTATAGAAATGTATAAAAATGTAATATTTAGATTAAATGTTATATATATTCGGTTTGGTTCGGTAAACCGACGGTTCTAGGATCTGAGCACCGGAACCGGAACCGAACATACCAGTTCAGTTGGCAAACCGATATCTCGGTACAGTTATTCTCGGCATCAGTTGGAGCGGTTTCGGGTGCGGTCTCGGTTTTTCGGTCAAACCAACCCAGCCCTAGGAATAGGTAACGGTTGCAGTAGACCAGACGGCTTCTGGTGCTCAGCTTTCACTTGTTGACATACACTACAACGACTGACATACTCAGCCACATCTCGCTTCATTCCTTTCCACCAGTAACTCCGTTTAAGATCCTTATACATTTTGGTACTACCAAGATGCATAGCAAAGCGAGTACGATGAGCTTCATCCAGAACTCGTTTCTTGAGCTCCTCACCCTTCGGTACAACTATTCGATCCTTATACCTCAAACTATTTGAGTGTATCCTTCATCCCTCAGGTGCTTCTCCTGAGTTCAGTTTTTGTTCCAGTTCTTGCAACTCTGGATCTTCTTTTTGTTTCTGAACTAGCTCTTGCTCCAATTGAGGCTCCAACTGCAAACCAATTAGAATTCCATCTTCTTGAACCTCAATCTCATACTCACTAAGAGTTTGAAATATTTCCCTGTCTACAAGCATTAGACTAGATAAAGTACTCCTCGTCTTTCTACTTAAGGCATCAGCGTCTACATTCGCCTTCCCTGGATGGTACAATAGTTCAAAATCATAATCCTTGATGTACTTCATCCATCTTCCTTGCCTTATATTCGTTGAGTAAAAATGTACTTGAGACTCTTGTGATCCGAAAACACAATGAACTTACTTCCATATAAGTAACACCTCCAAATTTTCAAGGCATGAACAACTGTTTCTAACTCCAAATCATGAGTAGGATAGTTATTCTCATGATTCTTCAGCTGTCTTGAAGCGTAAGCTAATACTCTCTCATTCTGTATTAGCACACACCCAAGTCCTTGAGCTAAGTTATCCGCATAAACTTCATATGGATCCTTACCGTTTGACAAAACTAACACCGGTGCTGATGTTAACCTTTTCTTCAATTCCTTGAAGGCTATCTCACACTTATCATTCCATTCAAAATTAGCTTCCTTCTTCAACAAACAAGTTAAAGGTGTAAAAATCTTGGAGAGATCCTGAACAAATCTCCTATAATAACCAGCTAATCTAAGGAAACTTTTTACCTCTGTAACATTCTTAGGTTGTTCCCACTCAAGCACAGCTTCAATCTTGCTTGGATTCACTGAAATTCCTTCCCTTGAGATTACATGTCCAAGGAATTGCACTTTGGTCAACCAAAAATCACACTTCAACTTCTTGGCATAGAGTTGCTTCTCTAACAGAATCTCTAAAACAATCCTCAAATGCTCTTCATGTTCTTCTTGAGTTCTTGAGTAAATGAGAATATCATCGATGAAGATTCTAACAAACTTATCCAAATAAGGTCGAAAAATCCTGTTCATCAAGTCCATGAATGCTACTGATGCGTTCGTCAATCCAAATGGCATTACTACAAACTCATAATGTCCATACCGAGTACGAAAATCAGTCTTTGGTATATCCTCTTCTCGAACTTGAAGCTGATGATAGCCAGATCGTAAATCAATCTTCGAAAAGTGCATAGCTTTACTGAGTTGATCAAATAACTCATCAATCGTTGGCAAAAGACACACATTCTTGATAGTAACACTATTCAACTTCCGATAGTCCACACACAAATGCAATGAACCATCATGTTTCTTAACAAACAAACCTGGCACTCCCCAAGGTGATGTACTTTCTTGAATCAAAACCTTTCCTTCGCAAATCCTCCAATTGTACTCTCAACTCTCCCATCTCAGCTGGTGCTATCCGATAAGGTGGAATAAAAATAGGTTGAGTACTGATACTAAGTCAATTCTAAACTTCACTTCCCTCTGCAGTGAGATACCTGGCAATTCCTCGAGAAACACTTCAGGATAATCATCTACTACTGGTATCACTTTCTTTTCACAATCTTTCACCTTTGCTGATGCTATAAAGGCATACACTACAAGAAAAACTGTAATAGATATCACTTGTTTAATATCAGTTTATGTAAAAACTGATATTGTAGAGTTTTACATATCGGTTGATTTTTTAGACGATATCTAAACACATTAACATATCACCGAATTTTTTTTCCGATATCTTAAATTTCCATTTTGATTAACAATTGTTTAAAAACCGATATCTAAAGTTTTAACTGATGACTTAAGTTATCTCCTCCCACATAAAAAAGCACGTTCTCTCTCCTCCACTTATCATTTCACCCCCTCTGTCCTTATTTTCTGACTCTCTGCTCGATCTCTATGACTTATCTCAAATGCCCTCTCTCTCTCTCTGCTCGATCTCTATGACTTATCTCAAACGCCCTCTCTCTCTGTCTCTAAACCCTTGCTGTCGCGCCCCACCGACACCGTCACCGTCACCACCGTTATTCCTTGCCGATCTCCCTTGCTGTCGAAGTCCGTTCGCTCTCTCTTGTCTCGCCCTCTCCAAACGTCCTAGAATTGATTGTTACTCGGCGTTAATTGTTGAGGTCAAGCTTAGCCATGATTGGCTCAAGCTTTTGCATTGCGGCATCAAGATAGAGGTCAGATCTTAATTCCAAGGGCTGGGCTTTGCGATCTTCGGTGCTTGGAGATTGGATCACGCTTTGCGATTGCCTGTTGTCGGAGGTCGAACGACATCCTCTCGAGGCAGATGCTTGGATCTCAGCAGAGCGTTGGAATGGCGAGCTTGGGTACCGCAAATTGGGCGGAGCACTATGGATCTGTGTCACTGCTCGAAGGTCGGATGACGATAAGTCCAAAGCTTTGGGCCCGAGACAGGTCAGGCTTGGGTCTCGTTTTGTTCATTCATTTTCGTTTTTCTCATCCACTTCCCTATTCCCCACTTTCTCGAAAACCACCTTACCCGCTCACTCCCAGCCCTCTCTCACCTCAAATTTTGTTCTTCAATCGGCTCGTTTACCCGCTCACTTGGATTCCAGGTGAATCTTCTCCTCTTTTTAAAGATTCCATCAAAGGAGCTTCTGACGTTCCTAATTTTGTGTCTGAGATAATTCATGGGGAGTCTCAGACTTGGGATTTTCAGAAGGCTTTTTTCTACCTGGATCATGCTTTAATGAGTAAGATAGAGGAATTACATATTGGATCTGGTTTGCACAGGGATAGGTTAATTTGGCCTTTTACTAAAGGTGGAAATTATTCTGTGAAGTCTGGCTATTTTTTTGGTCATTCTAAAAGACCTATTCCTCACTTGGTACCACAAAACCAATCTCATCAAATTGATTCTTTTGTTTGGAAACATATCTGGAAGGCTAACACTTTACCAAAGATTAAGCATTTTATGTGGAGGGCTATATCGATCCAATGCTTTAGCCACTAAGTGGTGTCTACATAAGAGGAAGGTTGTGGTGTCTACATTGGTAGCCTCCCTTAGCCTCTGAGTTTAAAGTCAATGTGGATGGTTCATGGGACCTCAATTCCCATGCTGCAGGGATTGGTGTGGTTGTAAGAGAGGCTGTTGGTAGTGCAATTAGCTGCAGAATGTCTTCTCCTCTATTGGTGGAGGTTAAAGCTTTGAGGGAGGGTCTGGTTTGTGCCAAGGAAAAGGGTCTGGATGTTGTTGTTATAGAGTCTGATTGTCAAGAAGCTATTTTTGAATTCAAGAACACTTCAAGGCATTGTCATTGGGAAATTTATCCTTTGCTCAATGGGATCTGGAAGCTATATGCTAGCTTTTTCTTCAGTACAGTGGAAGTGGATTTCTAGAGAAGCCAATAAGGCTGCTGAAGTGGTCTCTAGGCTTGCAAGATTGAAGATGTGTTCATTGGATTGGGTCTTAGCACCCCCATCTTCTCTTTTGGGTATTGTTGTTGCTGATGGACTTCCTTTTGATTCGTTTTATGCTTTATTGTGGTTTTGTATGTACTGTTTTGGTTGCAGTTGGTTTCTTTGAGGTAGTACTGGTGTAGTTTGTTTGGTTGGGGGTTTCTGGTTTTTGATTTTGCAGTTTTGTACTTTTCCTTTGAGGCTTTCTTTTTTATGGAATGATATAGAGTTTATAGAATAATAATTGTACATTAACTTAAGTGAATAATACCACATCAGCATATTATGTAGTATTACAATCACATGAATTTGTTATTTTTCTTTTCCATCTAAATGGACCTAATTCTAGGGAATAGGGACCCGGTCTTGTTGTCCTAGTGCTATTTTATTTTTTTCCAACTTGGGTTGCAGGTTGGGCTGAGTGGTTGGAGACACTTGACTACTTAGACATCCTTTGTCAAAAGAACGTTTTACAGAACAAGGAGATTCCATAACTTTTGAATATGAGGTATTGTTGTTTAGTTTTCTTATATGAAATGGGTGGTTTTTACTTATATAGCAGGAAGACCTTAGAGTTGGGGAATGAGTGAAAAAGTCCAAGATTTTATTGGACAAGATATGTGGAGGAATGAAAAATGTAGATGCTTTGGCTTATAGATACAATATTTC
Organism: Dryas drummondii; assembly: GCA_003254865.1. Classification (NCBI taxonomy): domain Eukaryota; kingdom Viridiplantae; phylum Streptophyta; class Magnoliopsida; order Rosales; family Rosaceae; genus Dryas; species Dryas drummondii. Next base: position 170,872 of record QANW01002427.1, on the reverse strand, counting down.
TTTTCACATGTTGATCAACTTTAATTATATAAGTTCACCCAGTGTGATTCTTAATTACTGCTTATTACTAACCTTGGTTTTGATAATTTTTCTTGACTTTTTTAACAGCTTCTTGAGGAGGGATTAGGTGGTCTTGTTTGTCTTAAGTTTTGGGCATCAGGATCACAGGTTCAGGCCCTATGGTGGTGATGAATTGCAGTGAATGAAGAGAGTGGAGCACAAAAAGCAGTCCAACCTCCTCTGTCTTCCAGGTCCCCTCTCTCTCTCTCTCTCTCTCTCTCTCTCTCTCTCTCTCTCTCTCTCTCTCCCCTAATTTCTTCAATTTTCTAGGGTTTTCAATTGTTTTAATGTGGGTTTTTTTTTATTTGTTTTTGGCATATTGGGTTTTTCTTGATCTGGTACTCTTCTTTGCCATTTTTGTTTGAGTTCTTATAAGAGTTTATTTCTTCTTCTTTTTTTTTTTTTCTTTTTTAACTTTAAATTGAGATTATAATTTATAAATCCAGTTGAAAGAATGGAATTAAGATACAGAAAGTTTCACATGCCTTCTATGAACTCTGATCCCATTTATCCTTATCTTGTTTCAATTTCCAATCCGCATGGGATTAGTATAGATTGTTAGTGTAGACTGAAAATCTATGTCACTCTAAAAGTTAAAGTGTTTCAGTTACCCAAATTATTAAAAGTGTTAAATTTGGCTTATTGTTAAATTTGTTTAACAATTTAAATTCAATAACCCTGTTTTTTTAGGTTTTTTTTAGTTCTAATTTCTTGTTGGGTTTATTTTAAGACTTTGACTTGCTGTTTTTTGGGTTCATTTTAGTTTGAATTAATTGTTGGTGATTTTAGATAGAATTTGAAATCAAAATGTGGAACCTGACTGATTTCAACTTATGACATTTAAAGCACAGTGATGTAATTATGTGGTTTTACAAGCAAATAATTGATTGTTGGACTTTATTCTCTATACATGCAGCTGGAACTTAGGCTTGTAGAAGAGGGTTCATATACTTATGTTGCTTATCCTTCATGGACATTTGATTGTTGTGCATGTGGCTGTTTGGTTTGTGTTTATGATTTATGCTTGGGTTTTTTTGAACTTCAATATTCTCCTTGTCATGTATTTCAAATTTTACATTGATTGCTGCCTACTGATACAAATCTTATTTTAGTATATATATATATATGTTTCATGTTATTAATGCACTTAATGCCCTTGCTGCAATCTATAGTTTTTAGAAAGCAATCTCTGTGATATATCAATAGTTTTTAATATATCAGCTTCTGTACTTAACAGAGGACGGATTTAGTTTGTGATTTTCGTGTGACTAAGTTGGAATTATTCTGATCTAAAGTATATATTTTTTGGCTTAAACCGGGTGTTGCACTTGAAGTTAGGCTACTTTTGCATAGAACTTGGAAGATATTGTAATATGTTTTCTCTGCATTTTCCATCTACAAGTTTTATGGTTTTCCATGTTTGTGATCCCTTTGTGAAAAAACAGATTGCTGGAGCTGGTGCTGCTGGCCTTGTGCTTGCTGATGTTGCTGCAGAAGCAAGACATGCATCTGAAATGGTTGGAACAATACATGGGTGTTGTATTATCTGTTGGTACCTTTTTGAGCATTTTGTGGATATGAAGATACTACCTAGTTGACATTCCAATCTTTTGTATAGGCAAAATTTTGGCCTAGCTGCATCACTGCCATGCCTTAATTATTTTGTACATGTTGGCAGTGTTTAGGATCTAGAGATGGATTTTGTGAAGGTGCTTATGGAGATAGAATAGCGATTTTGGGGTATACATGCATTGATGAGGGCTATCCATATTTTTAGATGGATTTGTAATTTATTTTTGTTAATTTCATTACTCTTTGGATGTTGGATTAATTTATATGAATGAAAGAATTGAAGTTGGATTACTTTAGAAGCTGACTAATTGTTGTGTGGATGCATGCCTATCAATTTCTATCCATACCAAAAGTTTACTTTGGATTACATATCAGATTATGTAAAAAAGTAACGATAAGGAATAGAGTTTCAACATCATTTAAAAAACAAAAAACCGATATCTAAAGTATACTTTTATATCAGATTTTAAGTATAAAAACGATATGTTATATATCTTTTTATATCAGATTTTAATTACAAAAACGATAAAAACGATATGTTATATATTTTTTTATATCAGATTTTCATTACCAAAACGATATTGAATACATTGTTTATATCAGTTTGAAAAAAAATAACGATATAATAAGTATCTTATATATCGGAATTCAGTTTTTAAGATATCAGAAATGTTTAAATTCGATATCGTTGGTTATATATGATATCAGATTATCAAACAAATAGGATATCTAATATATTATAGACATCGGTGAAAAACCGATATCTAATATGGGAGAATAGATATCAGCACTCAATATATCGGTCGGAAACCTAAATAGATATCGTTTTTCACTGATATCTATTAATGTTTTTCTTGTAGTGATAGCACAACAAGACTCTTTTGTTCTCAAAACAAGCTCTCAACAACGGGCTTAAGGGAGTAAAATGCTCATTCAACCTTATGACTACCACTCCTCCTTCAGGTGTAACTACAGTGATCTTCCTTTTCTCACAATCAATTCTAGCTTGCTTAACTTGTGACCAATCCATTCCCAAAATCAGGTCATAACAATCCATTTCCAATGGAAACAAATCAGCAGTTAAAACTTGGTTCTGTACTACCAACTGACAAGCTTTAAAGATTCTATCTATAGTAATTCATGTTCCTAAGGGAACACTCAATTTTAAAGGTTTCTTCAAAAGTTCAAAGCTTAATCCTAAAGCTATAGCAAACCATGCAGATATAAAGGAGTGTGATGCACCAGTATCAAACAAAATCTTAACTTTAGTATTAGATAAAAGAATCGTACACTCAAGTGTAGCTTTCCCACTGCTTTCACCTAAAGCAAAAACTCTGCCACCACTTCTAGCTTGTTGGGGTCGTCCTCTACCTTGACTTCCCTAACTAGCTTGCTGAGATACTTGTAGTTGTTGTTGAGGTCTAGTAGATGATGCCTGTGGTTGCTGCTGTTGCGGAGCCCAAGATTGTCCAGTAGCTCCCTTCTTAGTTCATTGGTTTCTAAAATGTCATTCCTCTCCGCAACCAAAGCAAATAACCGATCCAAAACTCTTCTGTGGAGCTGCGACTCGCCTAGTAGCTCTCTTTTGAGGATACTGACTCTTGAAATGTCCCTCTTCTCCACAGCCAAAACAGATAAGTGGTCCTGACCTTTTCTTGGTACCACTCCCAGAAGATGAGTCCTTTCCCTGGTTAGTCTTCCTTTTCTTCTCACTAGACTTCCCAAATGAAGTTTGTCTCTTCTGGTTGTTCAGATACTCCTGCTTAATTGCATAAGTAGACACAACAATGTCCTTATAGGTCTTAGTTCCATGACCAAAAATGAACTTTCTAATTCCAAACTTAAGACCTTGAAAGAACCTTATAGCATTCGTATTCTCATCATTCACAATTGTCTTGGCAAAACATCCAAGCTCAGTAAACTTATTCACATACTCACCAACAGTCATGTTACCTCGCTCCATAATCCTAAATTCACCCAACTTACTCTGTTGCAGTGCTGGAGGATAGTATCGATCACAGAAATGTTCCACAAATTGCTCCCAATTAATTGTAGTAACATCTCCCACTTGATCACAAATGGTTCTCCACCAACAGTCGGTTTTTTCCCTCCAGGACATGAGTAGCTAGCCAAACTCGATACTCAGACGGGGCATTGATTGAATCCAACTTCTTTTTAACATTCTGGATCCAAACTTCCGCTTTAGTCTGATTAGCTTTAGTACTACAGTAGAATTTCAACGGTTGGCTATTTAGAAAACGAACATAAAAATGACCCTGGCGCTTTTCCTTGCGCTCCTCAGCCATCAACTGTTCACCGGCCTGATTCTCTAAGAACGTATGGAACATCTCAACAAAATGTTGAGAGTCGAACTGATCTTGGTTGCATTGTGCCTGGTTGACTTGTCTAGGCGGCATCTTGTCAATCAAACTGAAAGAAACAATGGGCAGGGTTCAACAACTATTCCAAAGTGAATTAAAACTTTCGGAATAACAAAATACAAATCAACTGTTGAATCTCACACAACAGATTCAAAAGAGTGAACTGAAGAGAAGTTTCAAAAGATAACTCTCAAAAGATTCTAGGTTGGTATTTTAAAAATCATTTTGAAAACAATTTTCAAGAAAACTTGCTCTGATATCATTTTTCTGTTACCCCCCCCCCCCCCGGGTCCATCAAAGCGGCACCAACCTTGAGAATACTCGAACCCCAAGTATTATATTCCAAAATATTTTCAAAATAGGTAAGCCTTATTAATAATAAAGAAAACTGGTTAGATCAGAGATAAATTGCCAGCTGAAATACAAAATGTAAATAAAATGTTAACATTTAAACCAACCCAACAACGTTACGGATAAGTTCAAAAGTAACCTCGAGGAATATACAAACAAAGATGTTTAAGATTTACAAAAGTAACCAACCCAAAGATAGATATTTGATAATTTACAAAACAAACCCAAAAGATAACAATGTGCTAATTTACATAGCAAAAATGACCCACAAAGATTATAACCGACCTGCCCAGAAAAAAAGGATCAAAATCTGACAAATCGGAGACTTGACAAGTAGCAAGGCCGCCCCTTCAGTCCAAGTCGTCAACCGCTACATTATCTGCACTCAAACAGTACAGTAGGGGGTAAGCATCACATACGATCATAGCTTCCTTTCAGGGGACCCTAGCTAGGTTTTAAGATAGTAGGAACATATTTATATTAAATAGCCAGTGAAACACATCAAAATAGCACAATGCACAACCAGAGAATCAATATCCGTTTGAAACCATTTGCATGCTCAAACAATCATTAAAAATATTTTGAAACGTTCCTAATACAATACCTGATAACCGAACTTAAAATTGGTCAACTACCACCCTACCTGGATTATCAGTAAAGAAACTGATCTGGTAGCGAGAGTATCCATTTCTGGTTACTACAACTTTAGACTGGATGCCAAGATAAATTGACCTAACTTTAGGGGATCAAAACCCAAGGTCAACTCTATGGTGACCACTTACTCTCAAGTCATCCTAACAATTCAATTATCACAATATAAGATAAAAACCACGCCACATATGGCAATAAAAAACTATGCAAATTTCTCATGCATTCAGTATATACTAGCATAATACATGCAGTAGAATAGGGCCACTAATAGGGTGTGAGATTCTCCCTACCTGGAATCCTTTGCTCACCTCTCTCTCTTTATTTTTCTGCTGCAGCCACCTTTCTTTATTTTTCTTTTATTTTGTGCTGAACCGAAGGAGGAGGAAGAAGCCTTGCTGCAACCACGCCATCACCACCTTGCTGCCACCTTGCTGCCACTTTGCCGAGCAACCCAGCCACCTTGCCGTGGAGCCTAAGGCCGAGCAGCAGCCCTTCATGCCGTCCATGGGTGGAGCCGCCTCCACCTTGCTGCCGTGGCTTGATCTCTTTTCCCTTCCTTTTCATTTTCCTAGTTTAATTATGCTTTATTTATTTATGTATTTAATTATGTGTAGCTGAATATTGGGCTAGGGCTAGGATAAAGCCCTAGCGATGCTAATTACTTTTACTATGGATTATTAATATTTTAATTGTTTACATGTTGACAAATCTTGGATCTCTGTTTAAATTGACTCTATTTGCTTCGCATCTTTGACTGATCACCTTTGGTTGCATGCATCTAGATTTATGTTGTGAAACTAAATAAGCTCAAAAGAATGATAATTTCAATAGGCAACAAGTGGATATCTTAAGATAATATTCATAAAAAAAGGGATTATAAATGATCATAGGTTACAATTCGGATGGGTCTATGCTCTATATGTTTGTCACTTTCACAAATTGTAATGACTCTTGCATGGATAACAGTTGCCTTAAGTACGCTTAGGGAACATGTAAGTTAACTGGCTAAGGGAGGCCTAAGAAGCTCTTAGTTATGCACAATAAGGAGAGTAATTGCTAAAAGTAACTAGCCAAACCTTTTAGTAGACGAACTTTGTTGACATGTTTATATATTGATTGTTAATATCCATAGTAAAGTGACTAGTATGCTAGTGGTGGATTCTAACCCCTAGTGTTTCTTTATCATTGTTCTTATCTGAATTCATTTAGTTTGTTATTTTAAAGTTTTGTTACTTATTTGTTAATTTAGCCTCAGTCCCAAAACCAATCAAAACCCCTCATTTGCGTGTGTGAGTTAGAGTTGATTTAATTGAATTTAATTGAGTTAGTAATCGTTACACTAGTACAATTCCCTATGGGATCGACCTCGTATTTGTAAGCTTTGCTATTCCGCGATTCGTGCACTTGTGAGTTAACCTAGAGTTGCTAAAAAGGTTTAATATAATTGCTCTAGGAAAACATACAACAAGTTTTTGGCGCCGTTGCCAGGGAATTGTTATTTATGTTGATTGCTAGTTTAACTAACTTTAGTTAAGTCATTTTAGTTAGGTTTTATTTTCTGTTTTTACTTTTGGTTCTTGCTGATTTCTCTTGTTTCTAAGGTACAATGGAAGAATCAAATTCGAAAATCACTCATCTTTCACGTGCAGAAGGCCAAAAGGTGTTTAGTGCACACAAGGGCAGATCGAGACTCAATTGGACACCGTTAAGGATGAGGTCAACTCTTGTGTCGCCGAGAGGGAGTGAATCTGAAGGAGCATACGAAGAAGAGAAACAAGAGGAGGAAGTCGAGGAGACCTTGCAGCCGAGTGCCTCTCAAATGAGAATACCTTTGAGTGATTATTCGTCTCCAACGCTCCTATCTCAACCTACATGCATTGCTTACTCTCAAGTGGAAGCCGATTTTGAACTTTCAAGTGGGACAATCAGACTTCTTCCACAATTTCATGGTTTAGAAGGAGAAGATCCCTATGTGCATACTAAGGAATTTCATGCGATATGCGAAATTGGCAAGCTGAGGGGGTTGAGCGATGATCAAAGGAAGTTAAAGTTATTTCCATTCTCTCTTAAAGATAAAGCTAAACATTGGTTGTTTTCCTTGCAGGTTGCTTCTATTAAAACATGGGAAAAACCATCCAAGTTTCTGTTGAGGTTCAATCCAATTAGTAAGACTACCATTGTGAGGAAGCAAATCTTGGGGTTTACACAATCAGAGGAGGAAGTGTTTCTTGAGAGTTGGGAAAGGTACCAAGAGCTTCTGACTTCGTGTCCACACCATAATTTTGCCCCATGGATGCAGATTGAGTACTTTTATGAGGGTTTATTGGATCAAGATCGCTACTACCTGGGGGGAAACGTTATAAACAAAATAAAGAAAACGTGAGATAACTCCCAATGAGTGGACAAAATATAGAAACAAAGCATTTAAGTTATTCATCATTTCAAATTTCTTTAAAATCAAATCTTCTCTAAAACCTCACGTCACTCTTTGAAGAATCCCCCAGTTTTAAAACCCTATCGAAATTCCTTTTTCAAACAAAATCAACAATTAGTCTACGTAAACATTTTCATCATTCAAGTAAACACAAATGTTCATAAAAACTTCCATAAAACGTGCAAGGTAAAATATTAAACATGAAATCACGCCAAAAATAGACAATAATGTAATTAACTCAAATTCTCCAATGACATTCACGCAAACTATCCACCTCTAGACCATGAAATGAAACATCACAGCATAGTAGTATCCGGAAAAGCTTCTAGTCATACACTTAAGTAATTAAGCTCGCCACATCCCTTGCATAGGCACGAGCAGGCAGATAAGCTTGCCACTTCCCGTGCAGAGCGAATCGATACACGGGCAAGCAGGTATGCTTGCCACTTCCCGTGCAGAGTGATCTTGATGCACAGGCAGGCAGGATGCTCACCACTTCCCGTGCAGAGCGAATCAATGCACGGGCAGGCCAGGATGCTCGCCACTTCTCATGCAGAGTGAATCAATGCACGAGTAGGCATGAATGCTTGCCACTTCCCATGCAGGGTGATCTCCATGCACAGGCAGGCATGTCTGGACATACGTCACCGAGCCAAATTTGTATCTGTCAGGGGGAGGGTACTAATATGGTGGTTTAACAACCGCTCAACAACTTCCTAAAAGAAAACCTTCATTTATAAATCATACTTTCCCAAAGCACATCACAAACCATTCTTAATTAGTACTATATGCCTCTTGATGCTCAAATTCAACTTATGTACAAAATCATCAAAACGAGCTTATGAGAAAATTTATTCTTAAATCAAAAATCCAAAACCCAATTCAAAACTTATTTAATTAACCAAGAAGCTACCCCCAAGAATAAGATCAAGTTTCCAAAGTGTATAAATTTAAATCCAATTTAATATATTTACTCTTCGCCAAGGAAATACTCTCAAGTTAAGTCAATCAAAACTCGAATAAGAACTAAGATATGAATATGGGTTAAAACATGAAATTTATTGAAAATGCTTTCAAAAGTCTAAGTCCAACTCACAAACGTTATGCCAAGATAAAACTCTAGCTACGCAAGATAAACCAAAACATAACTTGCATAAAGCGTTTATAAAACAATGTTCACTCACTGGTTAAATGTGCTATGCCCAAACCTTTCCGAGATTTGTTTCCATCTCACAAATACTCCCTTGACCTTGTCAAATCGATTCCACGTTCAATAACTGGCCGATCAAGTAGTCAAGCTTTCCAAAAAATGCTCAAACATCAAATCACCAATAAAAACTAAGTTAATTCACATACAATCCAAAAACTCACAAGTATCGCAAAATAAACAATATTGAGCTGTACCCTTCTCACATTCGATACCCTCCGGAATTCAATTAGAGTTTCAGATACTGTTCGGCCTGGAATCGAATAGTTTCAAGTTCTCACAACCCAATTCCCATTCTGCGGCCGTGTGGCCTCGGAGTGACCGGAATTCGACACTGCCGCCACTTTCGACAGCTGCCCAAACCTGATTTCCAACCTAAACACAAATGTATCAACCTAATTTCAACTCCAATAAGCTCATTAAGCTTAAAAGAGACAGAAAAAACATTGAAGGGAGTCTGAACCGGCCACCACATGCAGCGAAGCTTGCGGTGGCCGTGAGTGGCTGAGTTGGGTTTTTAATTACGGGCACACTCAGACCAAACCAATCATACAAACTTGTAAAGGACGAAGAGATGATCGATTTCAATACCTGGGTCGTGACTAAAAGTCGGCGGAATCGCCGAAAAATGGGAAAGGAAGCCGGCGGCTGCACTCATCGTTTCTCTCTCGTGGGTGGTCGTCGGAGCAAGGGAAAGTGACAGAGAGACTCGCCGTGACGAGAGGAACTCATCCTAGATGGTCCGACATCGTGACGTGGCCGAAAAATGGAGGACGCAGGCAAAGAGGCTCGGCCTGCTCTGCGTCATTTCCTTGCCGTGGGTGATCGGCCGGAGAAACAGAGAGTAATGGGGGAGAGAGGGGGAGGAGGTGAGCAGGGGCCAGGTGGTCTTGCCGCTATCCCTCGCCAGATGGCGAGGATTAGAAGAGAAAGAAGGGAGAGTGACCGGAGAGGGAGAGAAGAGAGAGAATCGGAGCAAGAGAGAGATGCGTGAGAGAGGAGAGAGAAAGTCTAGAATTTTCTAGACTTTTAGAGTTTTAAAACCCTTTGATACAATTTTCAAAAATGCTCCTCACTTTGGACGTCCGTAAAACCCAAACCATAGCTCTGATTTACGTGTGCTTCGTGTCTACGAACTTGTGGACTTGAGACCTATCCAATGTGCCCAAAGTCAAAGAGAAAAGCCCACCAACTTAAAAAGTCAACTTTGGGTCAAGCCCAATTTAAAACAAAAATTAAAATTAAATTAAAACCTTTCTAAATTCCAAATAAATTCCCAAAATCCTTAAAATAAAACTTTGAAAAATACGGGGTCTCCACAAATTAAAAAATGTAACACTTTTAGCCGATAAGTTTTGAAATAACGTTAAATTAATTGTCAGTGAATACACCGAATAAATTCGGAAAACATTTCTAAAGTGATTTAGTAAAAATTTTCCGAGGTCATTCAAATTTCGTTTACTTATAAAATCTCTTAAAATGAACAAAGTTGAATAAAAATTTTTAATTTCTAAAGAAATTTGGGTCGGGTCGTTACATTAGAGTTTTAGGCCTAATGAACCACGTGATGTCTTACGAACAGACGAACTGTTTATTTCGGTGCATTCTCAGTCCAATTTAATCAAAAGTGACCTAAAACGCTTCCGGGCAAAAATGAAGTCATGGACAAGTACTTTCCAATGCCGGTATTAGCGTTGTAAGCCTAATGAACCACTTGATGTCTTACGAACGCACGAAAAGGTGATTTCGGTGCACACTCAGTTCAATTTCATCAAAAGTGACCTAAAACCCTCCTATTTCGTTAAAAGTGACCTAAAATGCTCCCGTGCAGTAAGGAAGTCATGGAGAAGCACTTTGTTATGTTGGGATTAGCGTTCTAGGCCTAATGAACTACATGATGTCTTACAAATGTACAAAAAGGTTATTTCGGTACATACTCAATCCAATTTCGTCAAAAGTGACCTAAAACGCCCATATTGTTGAATGTTTTTTTAGAACAAAATAAACAAATATCTCATTCTAAGTTTACTCGCAAGTGCACGAATCGCATCAGTAGCAAAGCGTACAAGCACGAGGTCGATCCCACAGGGAATGGTTAATATACAATAAATCAATGCAATTAATCACTAGAATAACTAAATGAGGGGTTTTGGAAGATGGAACACACGCACACATCACCACACGCACACACACTTTATTCTATCTTGCAATGTTAAGTTTTCAGTTTCAAATCAGATAAGCATGCAATAACCATCCAAGGCTAATGACAGTTAATTTGAACACAACATATTAAAGTTTGACAGCTAAAAAGGTTTGGCTAGTTACTTTCTCGCCATTGTTCTCCTAATGCATAAACTAAGAGCTTCTTGGGCCTTCCTTAGCTAGTTAACCTACATGTTCCCTAGTTCAAGCTAAGGCAGCTGTTACCCATGCAGGAGTCATTAAGTTTTATGAGAACGTCAAACATGCACAACATATAAGCTTTGACTATTTCCTTATAGAGGTCGCCCAACCCCACTACCAAGAATAATCCCTTATTCCCTTGTTACTTGTGGTTTAGTGTCTTTGACTATTTCACAGCTAAACCTAACAGATAAACTAGATGCAATTACCCTAAGGTGGCCAGTCAAAGGATGCAAACAACTAGTGACGGGGGTTTTAATAGATAGTGGAAATTTAATACGCGCAAACATCAAACTAACAGACCAAGAGACGGATAAACGATTTGTTAGAGCATACGAATCCATTAATCGACCTACGACTAACATGCAAGATAGAATAACTAACCTACATACTTAAATTAAATAAATAAAAACAGAAACTGACAAATAAACAAAGTCCCAATTCATGCTTGCTAAAGAAAATCAGAAACGCAAATTAAACAAACTTAGAAGCATAAATGAATTGAAATCAGAGACATGAATTAAATGAAAGCAAGAGACAAACTAAATAAATTCAGAAACTTAATTAAAAATATTCAGAGGCACAAAATAAATTCAGAAATATAAACTAGATAAATTTAGAAACATAAACCAACATAAAATCAAAATTCTAGAAGGAAAAAGAAAACAAAAATCAGAGATGCAAACACATGGGGGCTGCGGCAAGGAGAGAGGAAGAAGGAAGCACCTAGCAAGCAGGAGGAACTCACGGCAAGGTGAGCTAGGGCTTGCGGCAAGGCTGATTCCTTCTCTCTCTCACTTGTCACGCCACCCTCTCTCTCTAAGGGGGGTGTCCCCAACTTAGATTTCATTGGATTTTAAAAGTCTAGTGAAATCTAGGTGTCCCCAATTTAGATTTTAATGGATTCCAATAAACTTTAGGTGTCCCCAACTCAGATTTTAATGAATTCCAATGAAATCCAGGTGTCCTCACAAAGTCATGGATTTCATTAAGTGAAGGATTTTAATGGATTTGGTTGAATTTGAATGTATTTTTTACACATAACAAATTCCATAAGAATTCCACCCAATTCCCTTGAATTTTGATAGATTCTATGGATTTTATAATCCATTAAAGTCTTTTAAAATCTGAGTTGCGGACACCCTTATAAGTCTCTAACTTTCTGAAAATTAAAACTACTGAAAATTAAACTAACAGGAGGCAAGAAATGTCTAGGGTTCTGAAATACATGATATATTTATAGAGGTGCAATCCTTGAGAGGCAAGGAGAAGGTAACTTGCGGCAGCAGCTAGGGTTAGGGTGCATCAGGCCTTGCGGCATGGGCTGCTCCTTGGTCTTAAGTGATTCACGCCTAGCCCAACTAGGGTCCCTTCCTTGCGCTTGGGCTGCTGGTCTTGGGCTTAGGGCTTGCATGTTGGGCTGAAGTGACTTGCACAAGATGGGCTAGGGTTTCACTCCATGGGCTTCCACCCTGGGCTTACATCTTGGGCTTGCGCATGGGCTCCTTGGCTGCTAGGGTTTGCATGGCATGCATGCGCATGCATGGGCTGCCATCTTCCTCCTTGCGCATGGCCTTTGGGCTGCTAGGGTTTGGGCCCATGCATGTGCATGCATGGCCCATCTTGGTTCGGCATCCCTAGGGCCCATGGGCCCTCCACTTTTGACTTCCCATTTTGCCCCTCATTTCCATTTGAATTCAAATTCATTTCTTCCCTCCATTCATTTCTATGGATGTGCACCATCTTCTAGAAGCTTCTGGAACCTTGACTTTGTAGAGTTGACTTTGCCTAACATTTCCTGTTGCAGCTAGGATTTCTTGAAAATTAGAGATTCCTTATCCATTTCGACTTCTCGTAATGACCATATTGCCCCTGGGGTCTCCTAGTGTCATTAGGACTCCTTTCCCTAGTTGGGTTAGGTTTCCTAGTTCAACCAGGATTTCCTGTTTGAATCAGGATTTCTCATTTCTGGCTCCGCAATGATGGTTCTGAACTTGATGTTTCCTAGTGTGACTAGGAATCCTGGTTTGACCAGAATTTCACTCATTTTCCTGGTTTGACCAGGAAATGTCCTAAAATTGCTCCATTTGCTTCTTTTTCTCATTTCTGCTTCATTTGACCTGAAAACACAAAAACATGACAAGAAACGCAAAATATCGAGTTCTAACACTCTAGGTTAAGGAATTAGTATCATAAAGTGATGCAAAATGCACACTCATCACATATTTCGTCAAAAGTAACCTAAAATGCTCTTGGTAGGCAAAGAAGTCATAGGGAAGCATTTTCTTATGTTGAGATTAGCGTTCGAGGCCTAATGAACAACAAGATCTCTTACGAACGCACGAAAAGGTGATTTCGGTGCACACTCGGTCAAATTTTGTCAAAAGTGAACTAAAACTCTCCTATTTTGTCAAACGTTACCTAAAATGCACTTATTTTGTTACTGGTGACCTAAAATGCTCCCGGGCGGCAAGGAAGTCTTGGAAAAGTACTTTATCATGTTCAGATTAACGTTCTAAGCCTAACGAACCACATGATGTCTTACGAACGCATGAAAAGATCATTTTGGTGCACACGCAGTCCAGCTTCGTAAAAAATGACCTAAAACGTTCATATTTCGAAAAAATGTGACCTAAAACGCAGATATTTCATCAAACGTGACCTAAAATGCTCCCGGGCGGCATGGAAGTCATGGGGAAGTACTTTCTCATGTTGGGATTAATGTTGTAGGGCTAACGAACTACATGTTGTCGTACGAACATACAAAAAGGTTATTTCGGTGCACACATTGTCCAGTTTCGTAAAAAATAACCTAAAACACTCCTATTTCTTCAAAAGTGACCTAAAATGCTCCTGTCGGCAAGGAAGTCTTGGGGAAGCACTTTCTCATGTTGGGATTCGCGTTTTAGGCCTAACGAACCACATAATGTCTTACGAATGCATGAAAAAGACAATTCGGTACATACTCAATCTGATTTTGTCAAAAGCGACCTAAAATGCTTTCGGGTGGCAGGAAAGTCATTGGGAAAAATTCTCCCATGTTGGAATTAGCGTTCTAGGCCTAATAAACAACATGATGTCTTTTGAATGCACGAAAATGTCATTTTGGTGCACACTCAGTCCAATTTCGTCAAAAGTGACCTAAAACCCTCTTATTTGGTTAAAAGTGACCTAAAATCCTCTTGTGCGGCAAGGAAGTCAAGGAGAAACACTTTCTTATGTTGGGATTAGCATTCTAGCCTAATGAAGCACATGATGTCATATAAATGCACGAAAAGTTCATTTCGGTGGATACTCAGTCCAATTTCATTAAAAATGACCTAAAATGCTCCTGGGCAGCAAGGAAGTCATGGGGAAGCACTTTCTCATGTTGGGATTAGCGTTCTAGGCCTAATAAACCACATGATGTCTTACAAACGCACGAAAAGGTCATTTCGGTGCATACTCATTCCAATTTCGTCAAAAGCGACCTAAAACCCTCCTATTTCGTTAAAAAAAATCTAAAATGCTCTCGGGCGGCAAGGAAGTCATGGGAAAGCACTGTTTCATGTTGAGATTAGCATTCTAGGCCTAGTGAACCATGTGATGTCTTACGAACACACGAAAAGGTGATTTCGGTGGACACTCAGTCAAATTTTGCCAAAAGTGACCTAAAACTCTCCAATTTCGTCAAAAGTGACCTAAAATGCTCCAGGGTGGCAAGAAAGTCATGAGAAAGCATTTTCTCATGTTAGGATTAGCAATCTAAGCCTAACGAACCTCATGATGTCTAACGAACCCCATGATGTTTTACGAACGCATGAAAAGGTTAATTCGGTGCATACTCAATCCAATTCCGTCAAAACCTAAAACGCTCCTATTTCGTTAAAAGTAATCTAAAATGCTCCCGGGCGGCTAGAAAGTCATGAGGAAGCACTTTATCAAATTGGGATTAGCGTTCTAGGCGTAATAAACCACATGATGTCTTACGAATGTATGAAAAAGTCATTTCGATACATACTCAATCGAATTTCATCAAAAGTGACCTAAAACGCTCCCGTGCGGCAAGAAAATCATGTTGGGGTTAGAGTTCTAGGCATTACGAACCACATTATATCTTACGAACGCACGAAAAGGTCACGTTTCAGTGCATACTCAGTCCAATTTCGCTAAAAGTGACTTAAAACTCTCCCAGGCGGCAAGGAAGTCATCAGGAAACACTTTCTAATGTTGGGATTTACTTGGTAGACCTAATGAATCATATGATGTCTTACGAATGCACGAAAATGTCACTTCGGTGCACACACAGTCCAACTTCATCAAAATTGACTTAAAACGCTCATATTTCGTAAAATGTGACCTAAAACGCATCTATTTCGTCAAAAGTGACCTAAAATGCTCTCTGACGGCAAAGAAGTAATTGGGAAACACTTTCTCATGTTGGGATTCGCGTTCTAGGCCTAACGAACCACATAACGTCTTACGAACGCACGAAAAGGTCATTTCGATACATACTCAATCCAATTTTGTCAAAAGCGATCTAAAATGCTCTCGGTCGGCATGGAAGTCATGGGGAAGCAATTTCTCATGTTGGGATTTCTAGGCCAAATAAATGAGATGACGTCTTACGAACGCACGAAATGGTCATTTCTGTGCACACTGTTGATTGTTTTCTTAGTACAAAATAAAAATATATCTCATTCTAAGTATACTCACAAGTGCACGAATCGCATCAGTAGCAAAGCATGCAATCACGAGGTCGATCTCACAGGGAATGGTTAATACACAACAAATCTATTCAATTAATCAATAGAATAACTAAACGGAGGGTTTTAGAAAGATGGAAACACACGCACACATCATCACACGCACACACCCATTATCCTATCTTGCAATGTTAAGTTTTCAGTTTCAAATCAGATATGCATACTCTAACCATCCAAGGCTAATGACAAATCAATTCAAACACAATGTATTAAAGTTTGACTGCTAAAAAGGTTTGATTAGTTACTTTCTCACAATTGTTCTCCTAAGGCATATATTAAGAGCTTCTTAGGCCTCCCCTAATCAGTTAACTTACATGTTCTCTAAGAGCTTTGTTAGGCATTTCCTAGGGCAACTGTTATCCATGTAAGAGTCATTAAGATCTATGAGAACGTCAAACATGCACAACATACAAGCTTTGATTATTTCCTTATAGAGGTCGCACAAAACCATTACCAAGAATAATCCCTTATTCCCTTGTTACATGTGATTTAGTTTCTTTGATTAGTCCATAGCTAAATCTAACAAATAAACTAGATGCAATTATCCTAAGGTGGCCAGTCAAAGGACGCAAACAACTAGTGACGGGTTCAATCAGATAGTGAGAATTTAATACATGCAAACATCAAATTAATTCTTCAAGAGATGGATAAACGATTTGTTAAAACATGACATCTCTGAAAATCAACCTACAACTAACATGCAAGATAGAATAAATAACTACATAATTAAAGCATAAAAATAAATCTGAAATATATAAACAAAATCCCAATCCATAATTATAATAAAATCAGAAACGCAAAACTAAAATAAAGGAAGAATTCTAGACGAAAAATTTAAAGAACATTCAAAGAGGGGGCTGCGGCAAGACAAGGAGGAGAAGGGAACCTCACACAAGCAGGTGGCTCACGGCTAGGGTGAGCTAGGGCTTGCGGCAAAGGCACCTTCTCTACTTGCTACCACGCCAACCTTCTCTCTCTCTGAAACTCGGCACCTCTCTCTCTCTCTGAATTCTGAAAAATATGAAAATTATGGGAACCCTAAACAATGAGAGAATATGATATATTTATAGAGGTCAGGAAGAAATCCTTGTGAGGCAAGGCTTTAGCATATGCGGCAGCAGCTAGGGTTTGGGGAAGCTTGGGCTTGCGGCAAGGCTTTGCAATGGACTTAAGTGACTCACGCAAGGTTGGCTAGGGTTTCCTTCCTTTATGCGCATGAGCTGCCACCTTGGGTCTTGGCGCATTGGGCTTGGGCTGCTAGGGTTTGGCCAATGCATGCATGCATGGCACCCTCTGGTTTCGGCATGACATAGGCCCATGACCCATTTGACTTGTTGAATTGTCATAGTTGACCCTTGACCATTGACTTTGACTTCCCATTTCGCCTCTCATTTTCTTTTGAATTTGAATTCATTTCTTCCCTCCATTTATTTCCATGGATGTCCACCACCTTCTAGAAGCTTCTGGAACCTTGACTTGATAGAGTTGACTTTGACCAACCTTTCCTAGTCCAACTAGGATTTCTTGTAAATGAAGGATTCCTTATCCATTTTGACTTTTCGTAATGACCATATTGCCATGTAGTCTCCTAGTGTCATTAGGACTCCTTTCCCTAGTAGGGTTAGGTTTCATAGTTCAACCAAGAATTCTTGTTCCAATCAGGATTTCTCATTTCTGACTCGTCAATGATGGTTCTGGACTTGATGTTTCCTAGTGTGACTAGGAATCCTCATTTGACTAGGATTTCTGCTTTTTTCTTGGTTTGACCAGGAATTGACCC
Organism: Dryas drummondii; assembly: GCA_003254865.1. Lineage (NCBI taxonomy): Eukaryota > Viridiplantae > Streptophyta > Magnoliopsida > Rosales > Rosaceae > Dryas > Dryas drummondii. The sequence goes on along the minus strand of QANW01002427.1, from coordinate 153,288 downwards.
ATTTTCCTACTTTGACCAGGAAATGTCCCGAAACGGCTCTATTTGCTCCTTTTTTCTATTTCTGCTTCATTTGACCTGAAAACACAAAAACAAGACAAGAAACACAAAATATCGAGTTCTACACACTATGGGTTAAGGAATTAGTATTATAAACTGATGCAAAATGCACACTCATCACACACTCAGTTCAATTTCATCAAAAGTGACCTAAAATGCTCCAATAGGGCAAGGAAGTCATCAAGAAGCACTTTCTCATGTTAGAATTAGCGTTCGAGGCCTAATGAACCACATGATATCTTACAAACGCACGAAAAGGTGATTTCGGTGAACATAAAGTCCAATTTCGTCAAAAGTGAAGTAAAACGCTCGTATTTTGTCAAATATAACCTAAAATGCTCCCGGGCGGCAAGGAAGTCATGGGGAAGCACTTTCTCATGTTAGGATTAGCGTTCTTGGCCTAATGAACCACATGATATTTGACAAACGTACAAATAGTTCATTTCGGTGCACACACTGTCCAATTTCATAAAAAATGACCTAAAACCCTACTATTTCGTCAAAAGTGACCTAAAAAGCTACCGGTCGGCAATGAAGTCTTGGGGAAGCACTTTTTCATGTTGGGATTAACGTTCTAGGCCTAACGAACCACATGATGTCTTACAAACGCATGAAAAGATCATTTCAATGCATACTGAGTCCAATTTCGCCAAAAGTGACCTAAAATGCTCTAAGGTGGCAAGGAAGTCAAGGTCAAACACTTTCTCATGTTGGGATTAGCGTTGTAGACTTAATGAACCACATGATGTCTTACGAACGCACGAAAACGTCATTTCGATGCACACACAGTCCAACTTCATCAAAAATGACCTAAAACGCTCCTATTTCGTAAAATGTGACCTAAAACGCCCTTATTTCGTCAAAAGTGACCTCAAATGCTCCCGGGAGGCAATGAAGTAATGGGGAAGCATTTTCTCATGTTGGGATTCGCGGTCTAGGCCTAACAAACCACATGATGTCTTACAAACGCATAAAATGGTAATTTTGGTGCATACTCAGTCCAATTTCAACAAAAGTGACCTAAAACACTCTCGGGAGGCAAGGAAGTCATGAGGAAGCACTTTCTAAGGCTGGGATTAGCGGTCTAGGCCTACAGAACCACGTGATGTCTTAAGTATGCACGAAAAAGTGATTTCGGTGCACACTCGGTCAAATTTTGTCAAAAATGACCTAGAACTCTCCTATTTCGTGAAAAGTGACCTAAAATGCTCATGGGTGGCAACTAAGTCATGAAGTCTTAACGTTCTAGGGCTAACGTTCTAGGCCTAACGAACCACATGAAGTCTTACGATCTCACGAAAAGGTCAATTCATAGTTTTTTCAGTCTAATTTAATCAAAAGTGACCTAAAACGCTCTCGCACGACAAGAAAGTCATAGGGAAACACTGTCTCCTATTCGGATTAGCGTTTTAGGCCTAATAAACCACATGATGTCTTACAAACGCAAGAAAAGGTCATTTCGGTGCACACGAATTCCAATTTCGTCAAAAGTGACCTAAAACGCTTCAAGTTCGTCAAAAGTGACCGAAAATGCTCCCGATTGGAAAAGAAGTCTTGGGAAAGCACTTTATCATGTTGGGATTAGCATTCTAGGCCTAATGAACAACATGATTTCTTACGAATGCACAAAAAGGTAATTTCGATGCACACACAGTCAAATTTCGTCAAAGGTGACCTAAAACGCTCCTATTTCGTCAAAAGTGACCTAAAATGCTCCTGGTCGACAAGGATGCCATAGGGAAGCACTTTCTCATATTGGGATTAGTGTTCTAGGCTTGACGAACCACATGATGTCATAGGAACATACAAAGAGATCATTTCGGTGTACACTTAGTCCTATTTCGTCAAAAGTAACCTAAAATGCTCCTGAGCGGCAAGGAAGTCATGGGAAAGCACTTTCTCATGTTGAGATTAGTATTCTAGGCCTAATGAACCACATGATGTCTTACAAACGCACAAAAAAGTCATTTTGGTGCACACTCAGTCCAGTTTCATCAAAATTGACCTAAAACCCTCATAAAAGCAACCTAAAATGCTCCCGTGCAGCAAGAAAGTCATGGAGAAGCACTTTCTCATATTGGGATCAGCGTTCTAGGCCTAATGAACCATATGATATCGGACGGATGTACGAAAATGTCATTTCGGTGCATAGTCAGTACAATTTCGTCAAAAGTGACCTAAAATGCTCACGGGCGGCAAGGAATTCTTGGGGAAGCACTTTCCCATGTTGGGATTTGCGTTCTAGGCCTAATGAACCACATGATGTCTTTTGAATGCACGAAAATGTCATTTTGGTGTATACTCAATCCAATTTCGTTAAAAGTGACCTTAAACGGCTCTCGGGCAGCAAGGAAATCATCGGGAAACACTTTCTAATATTGGCATTTGCGTTGTAGACCTAATGAATCACATGATGACTTACAAACGTGCAAAAAGGTGATTTTGGTGCATACTCAGTCTTATTTCATCAAAAGTGACATAAAAAGCTCCTATTTCGTCAAAACTGACCTAAATGCTCCCGATCAGCATGGTAGTCATGCGGAATCACTTTCTCATGTTGGGATTACCGTTGTAGGCCTAATAAACCACATGATGTCTTATGAACGCACAGAAAGGTCATTTCGGTGCACACTCTGTCCAATTTCGTCAAAAGTGACCTAAAATGCTCCCTCGCAGCGAGGAAGTCATGGAGATGCACTTTTTCATGTTCGGATTAGCGTTCTAGGCCTAATGAACCACATGATATCTTACGAACGTACGAAAAAGCCATTTCGGTGCACACTCAGTCCAATTTCATCAAAAGTGACCTAAAACCCTCCTATTTCGTCAAAAGTGACCTAAAATGCTCCCGCGCAGCGAGGAAGTCATGGAGAAGCACTTTCTCATATTAGGATCAGCGTTTTAGGTCTAATGAACCACATGATGTCTTACGAATGTACAAAAAAGTCATTTCGTTGCATATTCAGACCAATTTCGTCAAAAGTGACCTAAAACGCTCCTATTTTGTGAAAAGTGACCTAAAACGCTCCTATTTTGTGAAAAGTGACCTAAAATGCTCCCCGGCAGCAAGCAAGTCATGGGCAAGCACTTTCTCATGTTAGGATTAGCGTTCTAGGCCTAATGAAGCACATGATGTCTTATGAACGCATGAAAATGTCATTTCGGTGCACACTCAGACCAATTTCATCAAAAGTGACCTAAAACGATCCTATTTCGCCAAAAGTGACCTAAAATGCTCCCGTGCAGCGAGGAAGTTATGGAGAAAAAGGATGAGGATGAGAGGTGTTGCGTACTGCAAAGAAGAGAGAGAGAGAGAGAAAAAAAAACACCTCGAAGCTGCTAGAAAACTCAGATTGCCGGTGAAGGGGTTGGATTTGTTTTCCTTCGATTCTCCTTCATGATTGACTTTTCGGACTAAAGGAGGAAACCACGACGATCAGTGTCAAGAGGATGATGATATCTTGGATGGTCGATTTCAACAAGTGAAGGGCAAAGAAAGAGAGAGGATCGGGAGAGAAAGATTTGGGGGTCGATTGAGAATGCAAAGGAAAGAGAAGGATCGAGTGAGAGAGAAGGACCGAGTGAGTGTGAGCGAGGGTGAGAGAAAAGGAGATGTCTACAGAGCACGATGGGAATGTGTGTGTTTTGTGAGGGATATCGTGACAGGGGTTGGGAACTTAATTAGCCAAAATTTTTAAGTTGGGGGAAAAATTATCCTGTGTTTTTTTTAGGTCAAGTATAGATATCATATGATGTTTTACATATCGGTTTTTTAAAAAACTTAATAAAAATTGCAAAATTTAGATATCGAAAAAAAAAAAAAAAAATTGGTGATATGTTAATGAGTTTAGATATCATTTAATAAGTCAACCGATATCTAAAACTCTACAATATCGGTTAATGTAAAAACTGATATTAAATAAGTGATGTCTATTACAGTTTTTCTTGTAGTGTCGGAAGCTCATGTGTTTATGAGTGCAAATTTATACAAGCATGCTAGTAACCAATTTGAGTATGTCTAGGGATTTGTTTGGGTTTTTAAATTAGATGCAAAGTAAGCAAATTGGAGTTACAAATAATTAGTTTACTACTGCCTATTGAAAGATTGTTTGAAATGTATAAAGATTACAAATTTTCTTGAATGTATAAATATTTCCAAGTTAAAGATTTGTTTAAACTGAATGGAAGATATGCTATTTATACTGCCTTTGTGGCTGCTTCTAAGAGAATCTGTCTACTACCTATTTATACTGCCAGTGGCTTGCAATCTGAAATGCCTGCAATCTTTCAATAGGCAACCTCAGATTCTCTTAGAAGCAGCCACAAAGGCAGTATGCATGTTTATCTTCCATTCAGTTTAAACAAATCTTTAACTTACTAAAGGCTAAAAAGAACTTATTACTACTAAGTATATGTTTAAAACATTTTTTTTTTTACCTGTGAATGTAAATATATGTTAATGTTTGGTTAGGTCTTGCAACTCTTTCAACAACCTTAGTGGTTATGGATAAGATGCTAATGATTTTAGAATGTGTAGTGTGGCATATTGCTGATTTAGGATTGGTTTGTAAAGACTTCAGCATTTGCTAATGATTGAGCTCGTTTGGTGTGATTTTGCAGAGGTATTAGCATCACAAAATGTCCAAGGAAATCCTCTACCGGCACCAATTACAAGTGGACCAAGTGGTGAAGCTACCCAATCTTCAATCCAAGCTTCCACCACCACCTAATCTGCAACCCAACCTTCCCTTCCAATTTCAAGCAGTACAAGTACCCAAGTTACAGTAGTAGCACTTCAAGAGGGCATGTGTCATGCCCCAAAACCCCGGCATGTGACATCGGCACACACCTTAAGGTTCCCGAGAGTACAACACTTAGGGGGGGTGTCCCTAACTTAGATTTCATTGAATTTTAAAAGTCCAACGAAATTTAGGTGTCCCCAACTTAGATTTTAATAGATTCCAATGAAATTTAGGTGTTCCCAACTCAGATTTTAATGGACTCCAATGAAATCCAGGTGTCCTCAAAAAGTCATGGATTTCATTAAGTGAAGGATTTTAATGGATTTGGATTGATTTGAATGTATTTTTTACACATAACAAATTTCATGAGAATTCTATCTAATTCCTTTGGATTTTGATGGATTCTATGGATTTTAAAATTCATTAAACTCTTTTGAAATCTAAGTTGGGGACACCCCCCTTTGGCAGAGCATTGTTGTAACGCCCCAACTCTCGGGCCCATAAACATTTATACAAATACATTTTTAATTAACCAATTACATACTAAAATAAATAAAAACATTTATTCAAAATTCACTGCATCAAAAATATTTAATCAAATCAACGGAGTCCCACTGCCTCGTCTTCTTCCCACTGTCTCCTCAGCATGCTTATCCTACAAAGCACAAACCCTACACTACATCCATGGTGTACCGAGTTATACAACAAACCCGGTAAGCTCATAGAGCTCGTATGAGTGAAATAACTCAAAGAAAAACTCAATTCATAATCAATTGACCAATAATTCAAGCATCAAGATTATTATAATTCCTCAATTCACATAATATTTCAGCAATAATAAAAAATTATTCTAGCAATTCAAATGCCTAATCGTCAACTATTAACCTCAACATAAAAAATTCATATCCTAATCAATAACCTTATTGCATTCCAATCATAACAATATTTAATCCCTTAATAGGCGAAATCATCATCATTTCAATGCTCAGGATTCAAGTCTAAACTTTACCAAGTCCTAGCAAACAATGCATACAATCAAACAATGCATACAAGCAAACAATGCAAACAATCCAACTATCTAATTTCACTCACAGTGTAACCAAGTGAAAAGAACAAAACGCCCTTCACCGCGCCTTTGCACAGATTTCTAATCCAACAACCGAAATGGCATCGGGGATAGAATTCCCAAGCCGAGTACCTGTTAAGACCAAATAACCAACACTTAATAAATTACAAGTTTCTCAACAAACAAATTGGTCTGAAAAAGAGTCGGCCACCACGCGCGGTGGCTGCCCAATCACAGATTTCACAAACTTATACTTTCAAGTTTAGAATTTGACCTCAAAGGGTCCAAGTAGCTGAGCAGAGGCCAAAACAATATAGCTTGAGTTGCCAGCACCACCACACAGGGAAGAGATTGCCGTGGACGGACCTGGCAGATAATGGGTCTCTCAATTCGACACAAAATAAGCAAAACCAAACACATAAAAACAAAGAGCATGATGAGAGAACCAAATTAATACCTGACTCGACGAAAACAACCGTCGGAAATGTCAGAAATTGGCCGGAGAAGTCACGGCCATTGTGGCTTTGATCCACCACCGTTAGGGATTGGGTGGATGATCGGAGCACACCACCGTGCTCTGCTCGACAAGAGGAAGAAGATGATGGTGATGCGACGCTACAACTCCGCCAGAAATGGAGTCAACGCCGACGAAGGCTAATCGGACCTGCTCGAGCACACGTGATGTCGTCATCATTTTATAGGTGATCAGCTCACATGGAAGAGAGAGGAGGAGGAGATGACTCCATTCCTGCCGATGTCGTCGCAATCGCCAGACGGCCGAGAATCAAAGAGAAAGGGAGAAAGTGTGATTGGAGAGGGATGAGGGAGAAGAGAGAGAACTGGGAGTCGGGGAGAAAGAAAAAGAAGAATGAAAAAAAGAAATGCTGGTTTTGGGTTTTAAAAATCCTTTGGTACGAAATTACAAATTCGCCCTTACTTCAAACGCTCATACCTTTCAAACCGTAACTCCGATCTACGAACCGTTCGTGTCTACGATCTCGTGAACTCGAGACCCTTCAAACAAACCCAAACCCGAAATCAAAAGTCCATTAAATCAAAAGTCAACCTTTGGGTCAAACTAATTTAAAAAGAAAAATTTTAAAAATAATCCAAAATCTTTTATTTATCAAATAAATTCCCAAAATCTTTAAAATACTTTTCAAAGTAAAACTTGAAAAAATACGAGATTTTACAATTGTAACCCAAGTTCCTTAAGATACATTAAGCCCTTTAGTTTTAAACCCGGGTTGGATTAGAGTTTTTAATAGCAACAGAAATTTAAATACGTTTAGATTAAACCAACCCCACTCAAGGTCACATGTGATTTGAATTTAAAACACTCAACCCAAAATATAATTTTTGCTTAGTTCAAAACATGTAACCGAACTGAAAAACGACAAGTAAAACGAATCGAATAATCATTACAATCCTTTTCGAAAATAAAGAAATAAAGGACTATCAAAATCAAATGAATTATCCAACTTTGGCTAATTAAATCACTTAATGGCCAAAATGATAATTGAAAATGAAATTTGCCCAGTTGGAAATCAATAGAGTTGACAAGTCCACCAATAGCCCGCTCGACCTCAATCCACGTCCTAGTAATCACATGCACAGTACTTGAAAAATCCATATAGGGGTGAGCATTACATACGTTCATCGTCGAGCAGGGGCTATCCCGACTAGGCATTGTAATTTGAGAGAAAGAAATTGGAATTGCGTCAATTGAATTTTGATAGATCAATTACTCATGTTGTAGGAGCCTGGAGAAATAGAAGCTGAGTTTGCCCAGATTGGAACTAAAAGAGTTCTGAAGGAATTCCTAACATATCGCCATCCTGGTCCACTTTTCTTGCCTAAAGGAAAGGGGTTTGGACATCCCCCGGACTCTCCAATCGCTTTGCCAAGTTGGTTGTCTGAGGAAGATGTTAACTACTATGCCAGCAAATTCGAGAAAACAGGCTTCACTGGGGGCATAAAATACTATCGAAATTTTGACCGGTATGTTTCCTTCAAACTTTGCTTGAACTTGTACATACAAACTTTACTGTCATAGCCGAACACACTCAGATGAAAGTAGTGCAACCTTAGTGATTGAAACTTACTTGGACAAGTAGTTATTTTTGACAGCAATGGTTTATACTATTCTGAGATGCCTTTTACCAAGAAAGAGTCTTTGGCATCCAATCTAATGTTAGTTGTCGTTTTGATTCCTTCCCCTTCAATGCAGAACCTGGGAACTCGCTGCACCATGGACTGGGGTTCAAATCAAAGTTCCAGTGAAGTTTATCGTGGGGGACCAGGACCTAACTAATAATTCTCTAGGCACCAAGGTTTACATACACAAAGGCAGGTTCAAGAAATATGTGCCGCTTCTAGAAGAGCTAGTCATAATGGAGGGAGTTGGCCATTTCATCAACCAACACATTTACGACTTCATCAAGAAATTTGATTAGATTAGCTATAGATTAATTGTATCTCCTTAATTGTGTTGTGAGTTGTGTCTACTGGTGTTTCTGTTATGCATTTCTTGCTTTTGACGTTTAAGTGCTGTGTTGTGGTTAATATCATACCATATCCTGTTGATTGGAGTGTACCTTGAACTAGTTCTTTTCTGTTATGGTTCCATCAATTTCATTTCGAAGTCCTACTCTTGAATATGCATTATCTTATGCTCATTTATGTAATCTATGGCGTTTGTCTATCTATTGATGCTTTATCTGCCACTAACTTGCACAGAAAAGGTTTCTGAAAAAAGGATACATCGCCTGAAAGATAATACTGCTAAGATTCATGGTTTATGCATAAAGAGAGTGTTTGGGAGAAGAGAAAATGTGTGAGAACAGAGAGAGTTTTTGAGAGAAAAACCAGAGATGCTTTTATTAATCTTGATTAAAAATTAACAGAATGAACATCAATCCTTTATACTTAGGCAACACAACTAAGCACTGACTTGAGTAACCAATTAACACAGTAACCAAGCTAACAACCAAGCTAACTAATCTATAACAAACTATCAGCTAAGCATCCTAGTCAGCTAACACATAAGCATGAAGCATATGACACTTATAAGCCCCCCTCAATCTGAGGCTTGGTTGGACCAAGCATCAGATTGCTTCTAAGAAAACGAAGCTGAGGTGAAGACAATCCTTTTGTCATATGACACTTATCAAATCCAACAACAAATATTTGAATATCAACCTTAAACTCAGAGGTTGAAGACATGTCTGTTAGCTCAGAACAAAAATATAAAACATTTTATAGGATGTTTTAACTTTTAAAGTACTTAAATCGACTGAATGTGACATACTGAACATCATGCTTGGACATATATGCTAATAAATTTGGAAATTTCACGTCAAATTTTCACCAGACAACAGAGCACCATTTTTTCTACTCTTTGTCATGCAAACTTCTCATTCATATTGCATGCTAATTGCTATCAATTTTATCATATGATGAGGACGAAATAATCTAGACGACTAAACCCCCATGAGGAAATAGTCTAGATTGAGCACTCTGCCATGGCCAGATCTGGTTATGATGCACGTGGTGTTGGTAAGGAAATGGGCGAGGCAGCTTGCGTGCGAGGGAAGGTAAGGATCTTAACCCCTGTCCATCTACATGTCTCTGTTCCTCAGGCTTTCAATATTGTCTCTAAAATATAACTAATACAATTATACAAACATGCATATATGGTGCATACAATGCAAGTACATATATAACATAACATTACAAGAAAAAAATTAAGCACTCTTAATTTACATAGAAACTCAACATAATATTACATAAAACAAAGTAAGCACTCTTAATTTACATAGAAATGCAACGCTAATTTGATCTCATCAGGGGTTCTCAACCATCTCCACTCCCACAGTAGCACTTCTATTACGTCTTTGTTTCCTTACGTCCTTGGGATAAAAGTAATAAGCAACACACAAGTAGTAGCAGAAGCTACCAAGACTTAAGAATGTTAATGCTCTGTAATACTTATCTAGACGACTCCAATTTATATCGTCATCGAACCATCTTGTTTTGAACGCCAAAATACTAAGAGCAGTAAGTAATTTTCCAATACCCAGGAAGAAGTCAGTGGTGTGGGATCCATAATACTCAGCCATTACTTTATCATCTTCATCATCATCATCATCAGTCAGTTGATCAACTAAAAAACCAATCACTCCTTTTATGACTAGTCCTTCCATAACTCCCAAGAAGATGAATTGCGGAACTAACCAAAAGATGCTCATGGGAATAGTAGAATCCTCTCCAACTGCATAAACTTGCTCCAACCTGTGGATCTCAATCCGCCAAGCAAAACCACATGATAGAACAGTAAAAGCCATTCCAATTCCAATTCTCATCCGGAAAGCACGCGGTACCCATCTCTTTGGAATTATCAACCCGTACAGGAATGAGATTAGGTACTTAGATAACGAGTTAAGTACACTGAAATACACTGCAGGGTCATAATTGTCGAAAGGATTCTTCAAGTTACTCATTTGTTCAAAAAAGAATGTGCTTCCCGCTGCAGTTACCACACTGTATACAAGGAAAGATAACCACATAGAGAGGATTTCTTTGCGAAAATGTTTTTTCTTCTTCAATTTTCTGATCACTGTCCACAAATTTCCTCTATCTGCTTGTTTATCGAGGTACACTTGTCTGTTTTTCCAGGCCTCTTCCTCATTATATTTGTTGTTTATGAAATAAGAGGAGAATCCACCCCAAAACAATAAATAAGAAACTCCCATCCCAATTGCTGAAATCAAGAAAATTTGTGTCCAAGTTGTATTTAAAAGGAAAAGAGGTACGACTGCACCTAAAAACCATGGATGACTCCATAAAGCGTTTCTACGGGTTTCCACTCGTTTTTCTTGTTCTCTTTCTTCATCTGTGCATTCTATTTGATCTTGTTCACTTGAATATTGATCGTCAAGAAATTCTTCCAAAGCAGCGGACCGTCCAGCTTCGCCCATCGCTAATAGTATCACAGCGCCATAGAATACTCTAGCTGTAGTATCCGCGCTCATGTACTTTGAAGAATACCATAATAGAAGCAGCCCCTGCAACAAAAATAGACAGTAACAAACTAGCATATATCTATATATATACTGGCTCGTTCTATTTAGGTATAGCTCAACTTATTATGTTGAGGTATGATCTTATTGGGGCCCACATGAGTCATTTTGTGTCGATCCGAACCATTCGCAAAGATCATCTTCATTGATAGATCATTCTTGCAAAAAATTAATCAAATCGAAAATCATTTGCCTATCTAACTTTGATAAAACAAATAGACGGTTTCATAAAAAATATTTGGTTCGTCCATTTATTTGATCAAAGTTAGATAGGCAAATGATTTTTGATTTGGCAAATTTTTTGCAAAGATGATTTATCAATGGAGATGTAAAAAATGAACGGTTCGGATCGACACAAAACTGCTCGTGTGGGCCCTAACAGAGTATACCTCAACATAAATAAGTTGAGGTATACCTCAATAGAAAGAGCCTGTATGTAATTTCTTATTTATTTTTTAATTAGAAATCACAAGGAAAGTTATTTATGTCTTTTCAAACTAATTAACTTATTAGCAATCACTACCAGAAAAAGTTCTTTTACTCACAATTCATACTTGTGGTAAAACTTTTAGTTACAGAAGTCATTGGAAGTAAATAGTTCTTTTGATCACAATCATGTCACAAAAACTTTTATCGCATTTAGTTACAAATTTTATACTTTTAGTCACAATAATAATCTTTTTTCTCGTGATTCTAGGCTAGCCTTGTGTTTTTTGGGCCGTTTGGCCTCCATATATATTACCTTAAAAAAAAAAAAAAAAATTTCTTGTAGTAAATTTCGATTTGATTAGTATTCAATAGGAGTGAAATGTTTTAGTTATAGTAGCTAGTTAACATGTTTTTGACAATTAGTTAATGTTAATTTCCTACAAATAATTAAAGACTTTTGGGAAGCTAATTAAGGGACCACTTACAAGAATATAGGCAGCATTTGTGGTGGCAATTACATTGAAGCAACCTATCTTGTAGGTGTGTGAGACATGAGTAAAGACAATGATCATGATGTCTGATGCCCCTTCTTGCAAATTGGTAACTATGGCAGCTATTTGAAAACGTGGATGCTTCCATGTATGCGTGAGGTACGTTATCAAGATAGACATTATCGCATGATTGGCGAAACTATGGCTAAAAACCAAACCTAGTAGGCCATAACAAAAAAACATTAGAAATTAGTTAGAAAGTAGTTAGTTTGAATTACTGTATATACATCCACCAAATTATTTATCAAATTAATTTCTTTTACAAAATGATATGAAAATTAATATTTTTGCTACTTTTTTTTTGCTTGTTTTTACCTAACTTTTAATGTCAACTGTGTATTATAAATTCAAGGGTGTGATCAAAAGAGGAATGGATTCATAATTTTTTTTGAAGATGTGTAGCAACATTCATGGATTCATATATAGCTCTTGAACTTGTAATACATGGTTATGAATGAAACAAGCAAGAACATGTATATCCAGTTAGGAAATGGATTCATAACAACTTTTTAGGTGTGTATGGGTTCATATTCGATCATGAATTTATCCACGTACTTTGGGGTTAGTTATTTCATTTCAATCAAATAAGATACTGACATATATATATATATATGTGCATATTTATATATACTGCCATATTGTTTCGTGAACAAATTTAATAACTCTAGTATATTAAAAATATCAAAAATCAATTCAGAATATCAATAAAAAAATTAAGAGTCTTTTAGATATACCTCTATTTTCAATACTCAATTTTAAAGTAGCCTCAGACTGCTCAGTAGATAAATAAATGTGTGTGGAGCTTTTTTTTTTTCCAAGTCAAATAGTGGTTTAGGCATGAATTTGTAGATATTTACAAAAGATGCCATTGCACTAATTTGAGCAATATTACTCCTAATTAATTTTGAATGTTTTTATTGATGAAATTTCATGATTCATGCACCCAATTCAAAAAATATTTGTTACCAATTCACATCAACATATAAACACTTAAATACAAAAAAAATTAAACACCCAATATACATATAATATAGATTAAAAAAAATGAACACAGTAAGCCTCCACTTTGGGTTAAAAAAAAAAAAATCTAATAAAAATATAACAAATCCATCACAATACAAATATAGCATTAAGATATATAAATACAAATATCAATACCTTAGACTCAGGTACATAAAACAAAATAAGAAAAAAAAAATACATATATATATATATATATCACTCAGGTCCAGAAGAAGATACCTATCCCCCAAAATCCAACCTCCTTTTGAGGTATATATATCAATGGTTTTATCATCTCTTACTCAGGTAGAAAAATGTGGAAGAAAAATAAAACCAACAATTAATCATGGAGGGTTTGGTGTTCAAAAAAAAAAAAGATCAAAGAAAACAATGAGAGAAAGAAGAAGAAAATCGAAGATTAATGATGAAGAAAAATCAAAGAAAAGGAAGATCAAAGAAGAAGAAAATAAAAGAAAAAGAAGAAGAAGAAGATCGAAGAAACCACAAATACAACCAAAACAAAATATGGAAAATATGTTACCTACCTAGAGAACATGTGAGGATGGAAGCTTAATGATGTTTGAAAAATGTAAATAACGTTGCTTCTTAATCTTTGAATTAATGTTGGTCATAATATTCAACTTCAGAAATTAATGGCAATTAATTACAAAATTTTTAAATGATAATATCTTGAAATAAGAGATTAATTGTCAAAATTAAAATATATCTATTTTCAACTTAAAGGGTAAAAGTGAAAATTACAACATGAATTTTCTATAGAAAAATAGATAATTCTACGTGGCAAATTAAAAAACGAGTGTATATCAAAAGGATGAAGTAATATCAAATTGAACCTTAGAATGAGTGTATCTCTGTATAATTAGCTCAAAAATTAACTGCATGTTTAACAAAGATTAATACCCCGGATGCATGTTGTTGCCTTGGAAAAGTATATGTATTTTCCGAATGCCCACATAGTTGAGGAATTTGTTAGCAAAACCTGCAATCATCCGCTTCCCAAAGGAGTTAGTTATGCTTAATTTAAATTTTAATAAATGATCGATACATATATATATATACACACACAAAGTCTTCCCTCTCTATGCAAGCAATTAATTGGAAAACCAGCAGATCGAGTTTAACATGCAATTAATTAATAAAAGTAGTGATGAATTAGTTGCATCAACAGAAGAGTAGAAACTACAAAATTTCGAAAAGATGCATGCATGCATGCGGCATATATGCCTACCTCCAAGAGAAAGTAAACGCTAAACTCTCGAAAATATGGCGAGGGTGAGCTTGTATGAAATAGTGAGTGTTCATTTATAGATAGTATGGAGATTGGAATGCGAAGCCACCATTGCAATATATGACAAGTTGGCAAGTGACTACCAAGAAGAAGACCTTTTTTTTTTGTTTTTTTTTTTTTTTTAATAACCTATCGAGATGAAGACATTTTTCTGTTTTTTTTATGAAAACCAGACGACTTGAAGAGGAGGGACTTTGCCAGTCTTTGAATATTGTTCTCCAACTGTAGCACCAACCCATATAAATATATATATATATATATATCCGATGAACCTGGATTATTTAAACACGAGGAATGCATTGTGGTTGTTAATTGCAAGTTTGGTTTGTCAACGCAATTAGTTTAGTTGGAATTTGCAGATATATATGTGAACGGTGAACCTACGGGAACACCTTTTGAATGCCTCATTGCTGATGTAAACAACCCCAACTCTACCTCATCATGAACTCATAAAGTTTTATTTTACATGAAATCAGTTCGTAGTTGATTGTGGCCAATTAATTAATCCAGGCTCTCCACTTCCCACATAATAATTATGGCCAGTAGCAGACTAGCAGGGGTTTAATAATATTATAACGAGGTGTTAATTTCCAGCTGATCGATCACCAGCCCTGCCCATTGCCCCAAGATTTGGCATGTAGCTAGTGAACGTACTTATCGACTAACAAGGCAGTAATTATGAAACTAAGTTCCAACTACGCAAAGAAGCTTATTAATATTCCCATGATAAAACAACTGTTTTTTTTTTTTTTTTTTTTTTTCAGCCAGTAAAAAATTGGACTAGGTCGAGCAAATTCTATCAGAGCATGTTTAGCTAACCAAGCCAAAAGCTTCGAAGCACGTACATTCATGCTCGTGCCATGACTTAACCATTAACATGACACACTAGAGTGACTGGACATGTTATTTTGGACTTGACAGGACATATCTAGCTAAGACGTACCGCATATATATATATTGTATGTACCATAATATATATGGTCGTTCTCTAGAGCGGTTAACCGCAACGAATCCACACTGTACGTGCAAAGCGCTCGGCAGTGCAAATTTTTTTGGTTGAGTGCTCACCACCTGATTTGTCGACTTGATGTTTTGATTCATTCTTCTTCAATGCAGAAATTGAGAACTCGCTGCACCATGGAGTTCCAGCGAAGTTTATGGTGAGAGACCAGGACTAACTTATAATTCTCTAGGCACCAAGGATTACTTATACGCAAAGGTGGGTTGAAGAAAATGTGCCGTTTCTGGAAGAGCTAGTCATAATGGAAGGGGTTGCCCATTTTATCCACCAAGAAATTAAGGGCCGATGAAATCAACCAACAAATTTACGACTTCATCAAGAAATTTGATTAGCTATATATATACTAACTGTATCTTCTTAATTGTGTTTTGAGTTGTGTCTACTGGCTGTTACGTACTGGTGTTCAGTTATGCATTTCTTGCCTTTGACCTTTAAGCAGGGCTGTATTGTGGTTAATATCATATATCGTAACCTGTTAATTTCTTCAACAACTCTTTTATGTTATAGTACTACGAATTTCCCAGGTCATACTCGTGAATACATAACCTTTCAGTGTGTCTATTGATGCTTTACCTGCCACTAGATTCTGTTGCCTGGATAACTGCAAGATCGGTCCAAGCTACGTACATAAAGACTTGGCATGTAGTGAACTTATCCATTAACATGGCAGCAATTAGGCTGCTCAAAGCAAAGTAGCTTATTCACGTACATGATAAAACAATGTTGCAGTCATTAGCTGTTCTGTTCCATGAAATCTAACTCCCTTAGCTTTGACCATGAAATGTTTTGAGATCTTAACATATATGTCTGATAGCTACGTACTCTTGTTCTCTTCAGATCTGTTGTAGTATATATATATATAAATGATGAGCTCAGCCGGGAGGCTGGTTACTAAAATCCATCATTAACTTCCACAGAAAAGGTGACTGGGAAAAGGACTCATCTCCCAAAAGATAATCCAACAACAGAATCTTAGAATATCAACCCTCTACAACTCAGAGGTTGAAGGCATCTCTGTTAATTTGCCCAGAAAAAATTATGAAGTAGAGTTAAAAAATGTACTTATATTGACTGAATGTGATATATTCATTAATCTGGACCCCAGTGCGGCAGTGCCGTATGTACGTATAGTTATTATTACTTCTTTTTTTATATTGCAAGAAACCCTCCACCTTTTATAGCGCAGATGATGAATCACGCACAACACACACACACACATTTTAGACTTGTTAATTTTCTAAATTGAGAAAACCAAAAATAAGGGACACTACAAAAAAATAGGGCTTTGGCAATGATCGAAAGTTGTTGTCTAAAACTAGAAATTCCTTGCCTAAAACAATAGGCAACGAATTTCTACCGTTGCTAGGGTCGTTGCCCTAGGACCCTTGCCAATAACTATAGGCAACGATTTTGACGGTCGTTGCAAAATTAGCAACGACTTTGCAACAAATCATTTGTTGCATTTTGTGCATTGAAATCCAATTTCTTGGAGTTATGCCCAACGATTTATGCGTTGCCAATTATATTGTGCAACACCATTTCCGTTGCCTAATTTTTTTAATAGGCAATGACTTTGTTGTTATTAAATTTTTTGTAATAATAAATTACTTTACCATTATTAATAGGCAACGAAGACTGAGTTGCCTATTATATTATGCAACACCATCATCATTGCCTATTCAATCTAAAAGCAATGATTCTATTGTTGCCTATCATTTTTTATTGCAATTTATATTGTTGCATATGATATAAAGAAACAACTCTGTTGTTGCTCAAACTTGCAATATACAAGAAACGACTCTGTTGTTACTCAAACTCTTTGTTATTTTCATTAATTTTTTTTTATTTATATAAATAATGCTATTATTTAAAAATATAAAATTTAGAGAACCATAAAAGCTTCATAATATAATAAAACAAAAAATTACTTGACTATTACATTGAAACTTGGCTAATTAATCCAAAACATAATTTTCACAAAAAAATAATTCCATCACATAATTTTTACAAAAAAATAATTCTATCGCAGAAAGTACCATTTCACTCATGCTGCTATGCACTTAAAATAGAAGCTCTAAATGGCATATGAAGGACTACAGTTTGCAGCTCCTGAAGACTTCAGCTATGACACATGCAACAGCAACACTGGATACAACAGCTCCCCGAGAATCTTGCTCCTCTCATGCATGTAGGAAGCAACAGTCTTCACAAAATGTCACTTATTACTCATTCTCAAGATCCTGTTATTGAAATATTATTATCTATGAGAAGATTAAACAAACACAGTAGCAACAAAAACAGGGTCAGTGCATGAGCCTTACTGACATGTCACATACAATACTAAACAGTTTATAACACAAGTCACCATTGCATTTACACAAGCATAAATTTGGCCTCGTTTAACATGATCCTAAATATAAAGGTTACTACATAAAAGAACATGATACAAACCTAGAGCTTATGGATGCATGGTTCAGTTTAGAGATTTAAAGAAAATACATCTTCTCCTATGGAAAACTACTTCATGTAACCATAAGAACAGTAGCCATTAATTGAAATCAAGCCAGATGGTACAAAGTCTATTGTGTCTTGAGAAAGCAATCAGATTAGAGTCTATCCCAGCAGAGGCAATAACAAGTTTTATTTACAACTAGTACAAACTAAAAGCGAATTGAATGATAGATTACATGCAGTCAAAAGCATGGTCAAATGCTGCTGATGGTAGTGTCTAAAATCAGTTAACTGGTTTGGAAAGATATATCTTTTATGGAAGCCTAAAGCTAAGGTCGTTGGCCAAGATATCTTAGGTTCACAAACTTGAAGCGAAAACTAGGCAACTAAAGAGAACAATGAAAGCTAAAAATTAAGTATCCAAGTGGTTGATGTTGAGGTGTGTAAGGTACAAATGCATTAGACAGGGGCATCACTTCAGTATGTAAGGTAAAGATGTAAGAAAAAGATCAAACTGAGGTCTTATATACAAAAAGGAGACCTACTAGCATATTGTAAAGGACATGTACAATTTATACAACTGCATACTGTATGCTGACCCTCGTGCGCACACAACAAAATAAAATCACCCAATAATAAAAATAGAGTTTCTAAATTCTCAAACAAAAGGGGCAAAAAATGGTTCTAGCAAACCCTTTATTCATGTTAAACCCAGCTATTTCCAAAAATGAGTAGACTAGGCAAACATCTATGCTAATATGAACAACACCTATATAGTGACAGAGCACGAGAAAGGAACATAAGAATGGAACACATACGTTTTTCCACAAGCCTGCAAGAAGCCAAAACATGCTAAGAGTCATTGATACTTTTGATAGTGACTTGCAAACACAAAAAATACTAAATGGATAAAATCTAAATCTGAAAAGAATAAGCAGGCAACACCAGATATAAATATAATGCTAACCAATAGGAGATAACAAGAAATAAGATACTCAAACACAAAGAAAGCAAAATTAAGTACTTAAGCACTAAAATCTTTACAAATAAAGAAAAAGATACAACTTTCACATTGATAACCAAACTCAAAATTAAGTATNAGAGAGAGAGAGAGAGAGAGAGAGAGAGAGAGAGAGAGGAGGATCGAGGTAGGGAGGGGCAGATCGGGCCTGGACTGGGCTGGGTTGAGACGAGGCAGAGAGAACCAGGGGAGGAAAGGGAGAATGTGTTTGAATGTTTGAGTGTCTTTGATTTTCTAGAGATTTTGAATGTTTGACTTACTGGGGAGAGAGAGTGGTTTGGAAATGAAGAGGGTTAGGAAAAGAGATTAGAGAGGGAGAAGGAAAAAATCAGGTGCGAAATTGAAATTTTTTGCTGTAGGTTCAGGCGGGTAATCCCCAAAAAAAAAAATTACAGGTTTACAAAAAATAAAGAATAAAAATAAAAATAAAAACTTAAAATAAAATTTTTCTGTAATTTTTAAAAAAGTTTATTATGTCAACTTACTTGATCACCGTGTTACTTAATTTCAATGATCGGAGCCGTTCATTTTCTATATTAATACTCAAAAATCATCTCTGTAAAAAATTGGCCAAATCGGAATTCATCTACCCGTTCGATTATCATTAGAAAAACTACGATCGTTCATAAGTTCGACCACCATTACCTAACTCCTACATATCCGATTGAGCTAATTTTTAGCAGAGATGATCTTTGACAAAGGAACTAAAAAATGAATGGTTTGGATCGTTGAAAACATGATCGAGATGTGAGCTTCTACATATAAATACACTTGAAGAGTATTGTGCTATTAACTTTTTCGTTAAAACCTTGTTGTTTCAATAATTGTGAAGACCACAATGTGATTTCAACGATTGGAGCCGTTAATTTTCTACGTATATGCTCAAAGATCAATCCTGCAAAAAATTGGCCAAATCAAAATTCATCTACCTGTTCGATTATTGTTAGAAAAACCGCGATCGTTCATAAGTTCGACCACCGTTACCTAACTTTTACATATTTGATCGGGCCAATTTTTTGCAGAGATGATCTTTGACTAAGAAACTAAGAAATGAACGATTTGGATCGTTGGAAACACGATCAAGATGTGAGCTTCTACATATAAATACACATGAAGAGTATTATGCTATTAACTTTTTTGTTGAAACCTTGTTGTTTCAATAATTGTGAAGACCACAACGTAATTTTAATGATCAGAGCCATTCATTTTCTACGTTTATCCTTAAATATCAATCTTGCAAAAAATTGGACAAATCAAAATTTATATACCTGTTTGATTATTATTAGAAAAATTACGATTGTTTATAAGTTTGACCACCGTTACTTAACTTCTACATCTCTGATTAGACCGATTTTTTGCAGGGATGATGTTTGACTGGGGAACTAAAAAATGAACGGTTCAGATCGTTGAAAACACGATCGAGATGGAGCTTTTACATATACATACGAATTATTTTTTCTTAGCCTATATTCTTGTAAATAGGCAACAAGTTCTTTTTTTCCTTGTCGATAACAATAATGAGCAACGAACGACATGTTGCCTATTATTCTAAAGTTGTTGCAGATGTATTGTTCAATATCTAATGTTCAATCGTTGCCCATGACCAACAATTAATTTTTCAGCATTGCCTATTATTCTGTTGCCATTTCAAGTTTTCTTGTAAATAAGATTCGTTGCTAATGCATTTTTCAATACCAAATTCAGATTTGTTGCCTATGTGCAAATATTCCTTGTCTATTCCCGGAATAGGCAATGAATTTTAATTTCTTGCCTATTGTTCCGTTGTCGTTGCCTATTATAGAGTAATCGTTGCCAAAATTTATAGAAAACAAATCCATTTTGTTGCCTAAACCCTTGAACATTCATTGCCTATACGCATAGGCAACGACAAAAATAGTCGTTGCCTATTTTATATTCATTATGACACCAAAATTTCCCTCGAAATAAATAGGCAACCACTTGAAAACATTAGGCAACGACCTCATCGTTGTGAAACTTCCCGCCTCCTTCCCACCAAATTATAGGCAACCCCCTTTTTATTTCCTTGCCTATTCTCATAATCCGCTACCAAAACATTGTTGCCTATGCTATAGAGATTGTTGCCTATGAATTATCCTAGATCAAGTACACAATCGTTGCGCATATAAAAAACTTTGTTGCCTATTCTCGTAAAAGGCAACGAATTTTAAGGCGTTGCCTATTTTTCATTGCCTAATCCCGAATTTCTTGTAGTGGGACCTATAACCTTGTTGATCCAAACAGATTCCAAGTTGAAAGAAAGGTTTCGAAAGAAACTTCAATTTTTTTCATTAATCAGCTTTAAAAAAACCATCCCATTACATCTTATCAAAACGTTTAAATACCATACAGCCTTAGATAACTCCCTAAAAGCGATAAATGGTATATTTAACAACCAAAATAAATATTGAAAATAATAAAAGATAATTAAAATGCAAAAAAAAACTGCAGAAAAACTTTAAACGCAATTTTGGCCTAGCAAACAGCCTTATTTGGCCAAAATCCACTTTTGCTCACCACTTGTGTTGCCAATTTGGATTTGTCTCGTCGTTCTCTTTCAAAAAAGATATGGTGCGCAAAAATCAGACACTGGGACCCTAATGGCTAGATTTGCGCCTATCACTCCGGAGCAAATAGTCATGTGCCATGCGTGCTACATCATATTATAATTTTTTTTTTTTTTGGCCAAGGACCTATTATAATTCTCAATCATAAGTAAGGATGGCAATGGGGCGGGTAGGGGTTGGGTTTGCCAATACCATTCTTGCCCCTTCGGGTATACGAGGCCCATTCTTCGGGTATACGAGGTCTCCGTCGAGTATGCGGGGACCCGGTATTTTTTTTGTTAACTTTTTTTTTCTTATCAAAATGATACTAAATCAACACGAATATATAATATAATATAGATGAAATATACTAACATACACATACTACATTAAAACATCATTAAATCATTAGAAAATTAGGATTAAATACCAAATCCTAATAATTTTTTAGTATAGCATGAAGACCATATAATATTTCAATTAAACTACCAAATTTATATGTAGTTTTTTAGATTAGGTCACAAACATGTTGACCCATTTGATTTGAACATTTTCTATTTGACATTTTTGTCCTTTAGCCAACATATGATGAGTGTTAGTTAAAATTTATAAAGTTTTGACAAAATTGCCCTTGAGGCTTTTATATTATCTTGAAAATTTGCTAATGTAATCTCAACTTCACATTTAGTTGTGACTGTATGACACTCATAACTTCAAATTTAATTGTGACTAAACGACAGTCACATCTAAGTTGTAAAACAGTCATAGTTAAGTTGTGACTTAATTTAATTTTTTTTAGAGAAATTATACTACAATATTGTATAAATAGAGGTCAAAACAATACTTTTACTCAAAATAATACATAGTATAGTGGTGTGAGTTGTCTCTTTCAATTTACCAAAACAGTCACAGTTAAGTTGTGACTGGATTGATTTTATTTTATTTTAATACAATATAGTATAAATTAATGTAATATTTGTGATGTAATATTATTTTTATTTTTTTATTGTAGTGGCATATGATATAATATTTATAAATTTTAATACCTTTTACTTTATTATTTTGTTTGACTTTTTAACTAGTACCTAATTTAAAATACTATTTAATTTTGGTACCTAAACTAAAAAATTATTGAAATTTAATAGTTAAAATCAATGGATCTTTAAATTATATAATAACACTATGAAATTCAAAAGAAAAAATAAAAATTATAACATAACATTGAAATATAATTATAAAATTAATATAATATAATATAATGATTAAGTTCAACAGGTATACGGGGTGGTACAGGGACCACACCCGTTTATTCGGGACGGGCCTCCGTAGGGATTGGCGGGGACGGGGATTATTGCCATCCCTCACAAGTTCACAACCAAATTTCTACACTATTTTTCACCATTTGGGTTAGTCAAAAGCTGTTTAGTGATTATTTTAAAGCTTGGGAAAAGAATTATTGTTGTTAATTGCAATTTGGGGTTGCCAACGCAAATATTTTAATTGCAGATTATATGTAAATGTCACACACACTCTTTGACTTTTGAGTGGCTCAATGTAAACACCAACCCCAATTCAACCTCTCACTTTATTGCTTTGGCCGAAACAAAAAAAAAAAAAAAAAAAAAAAAAAAAAAAAAAACCTCACTTTATTGATGTGGATCACAGTGAGACCCAACTATTTTTCTTTTGGGAAATTATTGATCGGAAAAAGAGCCACAGACTAGCAAAAACAAGAGAAAACACTACAGGCCAGCAAATTACACGAAAGCCCAAAATACAGAGACATGCCCACCCCAACTTACATCCCCAATCGGTAACACGCAACGTGCAACTAAATTAATTAAGATTCACATATCTTGTGTGAGAGAGTGAGATGGTGAAAATGCACATGATCAAGATCAATGGTGCCACAGATGAAAACAAATATTCAAAGACTTTCAAAGACCATTCTCCTCAGGTCGATCTTCATACGTCTCGGTTGCTATTATGGTGGCCTCCCATTCTAAGCTACTTTTCCAAGGCATAAAGGGCACCTATCTAATCACTAATTAAAGTTTTTTTTTTTTTTGTTTCTTTGTGATGATGGCCGACTGCTTTTATAGATTTGATTTTCAGCCC
Source organism: Dryas drummondii (assembly GCA_003254865.1). Lineage (NCBI taxonomy): Eukaryota > Viridiplantae > Streptophyta > Magnoliopsida > Rosales > Rosaceae > Dryas > Dryas drummondii. The sequence goes on along the minus strand of QANW01002427.1, from coordinate 129,876 downwards.
CAACTTTGCAAAGCATATGATGGTGTTTGTGTTGATAACATTCCTTATGCCTTTTTGGACGAATTCAAAGTTTGAAGTGGCTGCCACAGTCATGAATGTGCAAGGAGTAACAGCCATTGTATTGATTGTCCTTGCTCACTTCTCAGACACCTCAATTAATGAATCGCTTAAGAATGCTTGACTACACAAATGCTGCCTATTTCTTTGTAAGTCCGCCATAGCCCAAAGTCGTGTAGAAATCAACAAAACATATTTCATCCCTTATTGAAAAAGGGAAATATTAAGGCTACGTTTGGTACCCTATTCAAAAAGCGTTTTTTGTATTTAAAACCCGGATATCATTTTTAAGTTTTAAAAACGCGTTTGGTAGCCAATATTGAAAAACAAGTATTTAAAAATAATTCAAAAATAGGGGGTTTTCTAAAAATGATTAAACATCGTTTTCATCATTTTTTTTTAGCCTCGACCTGTTCTCTCCTTCGATCTTACCTCTCTCGCATCAGCCTCATCTCTCCCTCGATCCAACATCTCTCTCTCTCCCATCGACCTAAACATTGTTTGTTTACTGAGAAAATCAAAATGTAAGAAATCACTTTGATTCGGTGCTCATTCACCTCATCCTCATCTCTCTTTTCCCTCGATCTGTTAGTTATCGCATTAGAATTGGGTTGTTTGGTTACTGAGAAAATAACCAAACAATCTGCCATTGTTTGGTTAGCTCTTTCTCTATGCTTGCAGTCTTTTCCATTTCAAAGATCAAGGTAAATAGATTTTCACCTTGAGATTGGGTTTTGGTTTTTGGGTTTTCTTATGTGTATTAATTTTGGTTGTTATTTTCTGATTTAGGTTTTTTGAAACAATGAATTAATGGGATTTTCCTTATCTTTTTCATTTGGTTATGTTTTGGTTTCTGGGTATAGAAAATTGTCCATTGCCTTATGCCAATTTGGTTGTTGGGTATATGTAATTGTCCATTGCCTTATATAAATTTGTTCGTCTATGTGTTCTACATGATCTGCCAGCATGATCTGAAATTTAATATTATTGGTCTAGGACATATAAATGTAGTGGATCCTATATAAATAATAGAAGTGTTGGTGATCAGGACAACATTCTCTCTGTTGGGTAATAGAAGTGTTGGTGATCCCATATGGGAAAAAGCATTAGTTAGAAATATAATCTAAGAGCTGATCGATATCTTGTGAACAATTTTCTTTCTGTTGTACATCAAATCTGAATGTTCATAGATAATTTATATTTTGATTACTTGTAACAGATTGACTGTGATGAGTGATGACTGCTTTACATGGATTTCATTTCTTCATTTTAGTCACTGTGCTTGGCATAGACATGATTTCTTGTACACTATTATTCCTTGATATATCTCTTGTGTGCATAGTTCTGTTGTTGATTTTGAAAGGTTGAGTTTGAATGGATGTTGACTGCTCTTATAGTCTTATAGTATTGCTGGGTTGATTTTTATAGCCGACTACATGCCCATTCTATTTTTAGCTACCTGCAAAACCAGAGCTTTCTCTCTCACTCACACACAAACACCAACACAGCGATCTGCATCAGCTTCCTTTCTTTGGGAAACAAGGTATAATTTTTGCTATTGCCAATTCTTCCTTCTTATCACTCTTATGCTTTGCTTTTGTAATTATGAATAATAAACCAATTTTTGTTCTATGGCAGAAGCCTTGGATTATACTTTTCTTTTTCACTAAGTTTAGTTTGACTGTATCAATTATTTACCTACTTTGGTTAGTGGGCATGTGGAGAAAGTTACAACTTACAAGTCATATTAACTGTTGGTAAACTAACAACACTCTCTTGCATGTTGCACAGTGCACAACTTCATTAAAATGCAATCAAGGGGTGATAGAATGTTTCATCAATACCAAGCTAAAGACCTTAATGTGGTAGATGAAGAAAGCTCGGGGGCAAGTCAAGAAGGGGCAAACATGAACTTGAATGAGGAAAATCAAATGAGTGATATTAGAGATCACATAGCTGGGGCTATGTGGCTAGACTATGTTAATATTCGGTCTTAGAATTTGTGTTAAATTGAACTTTTTGTTATCTTGGATGTTTGAATGATTCTTGAATTTGTGTTAATTGGAAGTAAACTCTGTATTATTTTGAATGATTCTTGAATTTGTACTATGAAATTTTATTATTGATCTTAGGTTACAGACCTTGTGTATAGAGTCTCAGGTCTCAGGTTCGGGATCCTGGGCCCCAGTTCTCGAATCTTGAGTCTCGAGAGTTGGGTATTGAGTTTTGAATTCAAACTTTAAGCCTAAATCCTTATACAAACAACATATTGAAAAAGGAAAAAAAAATTATTTTAAAAAATATCAACCAAACAAGTTTTCAAATATTTTAAAATTTAAAAACAGTTTTTAAGTT
>QANW01002427.1:73710-127282 GCA_003254865.1 Dryas drummondii | reverse complement strand
CCGGGTGCCACATACATATATTTGTTGGAGGTAGGCACGCATCTTTTGGAAATTCTCTACTCTTTTGTTGGCAACGTACATTTATACTTTAGTAATATGTTGATTTGTGCTCGATGATTTGTTCATTTGTACATTTTGGTCCTGTATAATGATTTGTTTGCAACTTAATTTTTGTTTTTTTAAGCCACAGTTCCCTCAGCAATGACAGTAATAACAAGGCTCCCGTCGAGATTCATTCGCATAGGGATTAGTTGGAGTCGTGACAACCTTCTTCCCTGGACATGCATTTGTAAAGTGAGAAAGTGGTTGGGCAACTACCTCTACTTTTCCAAGGCTACTATGTGCATTCGGGGTGAGATTTATCTTTTAATTTAAACATGCACTTATTTCGATATAATTGATTATAGGGGATTTGGTGATTCAAATTTCAAACTAACTTGTGATTAATTTCTTCTGTTTATCTTGTGATGACATACTATATATATATATATATAGGTTTGGTTTTCAGCCATGGTTTTGTAAATCATGGAATAGTGTCTATCTTGATAATGTACCTCACGTATAATTGGAAGCATTCGCATTTTCAATTAGCCGCCGTAGTTACAAATGTGCAAGAAGGCGTATCAGACATCATGGTCATTGTCCTTTCTCATATCTCATACATCTACATGGGTCCTTTTAAACTAATTGTCACCACTAATGCTGCCTATCTTCTTGTAAGTACTAAATTCTTAGCTACCCAACATTCCTTAATTATGGGTCAAATTTTGCTGCCCCTATAGTTTGGGCCAGGTTTTACTAAGGTTCCTATAATTTTAATTTTTTTCAATTTTGTTCATATAATTTTAGTCTAAAAGTACCCCCACTCATGCAAAATACCAACTAATTTTAGTCGAACAAATTAACGAAATTAAGGATGTATCATTGAATTGCAACCATTTAAAAATTACAGAGTAAATTGGCACAATTGAAACTATAGTGACTTAATTTTTGAAATCTAGCACCAAACTACGAGCATCACAATTCACGAATGTAAATTTGCCCTTAAAATTCTATGTAGAAAATTAACCTTAATTAATTGTTAAAAATTTGTTGACTACTATTGCTGAAATATTTCATTGTTTGTAACATTTTAGTTTTTGTTTGTAGTCAAAGAAGGAAAAATGAGAAGATAGTGAGAAAAAAGATTATAGAAGGGAAACAAGAGAAAATGTTTATAAAATGAAAACAAAAAACAACTTAAAATGGTTCATTTTTTTTTTCCTTCAAGTTTTTATTTCACCCTTCATTTCTCCCATATATTTTCCCTCTACGTCTTCAACTAAAAATTAAAAATGAAAACGCGAACTAACGAGCACTAATGTTTTAAAACACCTTAGGGCCTGTTTGACACTGCTTTTAAAATTGGTAAAAGCACTTTCAAATTAGTAAAAGCGTTTTTGGTTGCGTTTGACAGAAATAAATAAAAGTACTTCTGGATTATAAAAGCGCTTTTAAGTGGTTTTTTTAGAAGCACCTGACAGGTGCTTCCTCAAGAAGCACTTCCAAGTGCTTTTGCATGAAACACTTGAATTTTTTATATAAATTTATATGTGCTTATAAGCAGAAGCGCTACTGATTATAAACGCTTCTAAGAATCAGTGCCAAACTCCTTTATGTGGTTTTTGAAATAATTGGTGAAATCAATAATATATTAAAGATATAGAAGTGACAGTAATCTTAATACATTGTTCCTTAGTTTAAGTCCCTTAGATAAACACTTCTAGTTCTAATTATCTACTCCTTGTTGTTGTAGGGACTGCTTCTATTATGGATTTCTGCTGGGTATATGAGCGCGGATGCTGCAGCTAGGGTATATTATGGAGCAACGATACTCTTAGCATTTGGTGAAGCTGGTCGATCAGCTACTTTGAAGGAATTTCTTGACGATCAATATTTTAGTGAACTTAAACATACAACATGCACAAATGAAAAACGATTGGAAACCCGTAAAGAAGCTTTGTGGGACCATCCTTGGTTTTTAGGTGCACTTGCAGCTCTTTTGCTTATGTTTTTCGTTTGGAGAGATTCCTTCATGATTTCAGCAATTGTGATGGGTGTTTCTTATTTACTCTTCTTGCTTGGCTACTCCCATTACTACTTCGTCGCTAGTAGAAATCCCAAAAAAACTGAATGGAAGTCGCGTTTAGAGTACTCTGAAAACTACCCATCCTCTCATGTCCAATTAATGAACAAGAACAAAGTGTGGAGCTTTGCATAGTCCCAAAAGTAGAACAACTTTGCACAAACACAGAAAGGAGGCTCTGTTCAGCAGAAGAAGCAACAAGAGGGAATTTTTGGACACTCATAAAACTAAAGGAGGAAAATCGTTTTTTTGTACAAGTGTTAGTTATGTGGTCAGCCTTCTTGATATACAGTTTGGTGGAGTCAGCGGGAAGCACATTCTTTTTCGAACAAATGGATAACTTGGATGATTCTATCGGACCATTTGAGGTCTCTGCAACTTATTTCACAGTACTTAGCTCATTCTCAAGCTCTATAATCTCAAATCTCTACGATTCAATTGTTCAAAAGAAGTGGAAACACAAAAGGCTGGTGAAAATTGGGTGCAGATTAGCTTGCTCTATGCTATGCTACATTGCTGCTTGGCAGGTTGAGATCCACAGGTTGAATGAAATTAAGAGCAAGGGAGTTGGAAATAACACTTCTAGAACTATTCCCATGAGTATCTGTTGGTTGGTTCCACAATTCCTCATATTGGGACTTATGAGAGGGCTAGCCCAAGGTGAATTGATTGATTTTTATAATGATCGAGTTGCAAATGATGATAAACTAAGGTCCAGGTATTATGCAGCTCACATCAATGATTTTGTCATGGGTGTTGGAAAGTTAATTACGGCTATTAGTGTTTTAATATTTAGATGAAGTTGGTTCAATGACAGCATAAACTAGAGTCGTCTGGATCATTATTACATAGTATTAACATTGTTGATGCAAATTTCCGTAAGATAGATGTAACAACTTAGAACTGATGACTTGGCTGATCAGAAGCTTTGCTGGATGATGAAGTGGATGTTGACTTGAGATCTTCCTGCATGAAAAACAAGATCAAAGGAGATGGATCAATGTGGTACCAGCCAAATACGCTCTGATGATGAAGTCAGTTATATGTATTTGGAGGTGTTTGAATGAGAACAAAGAAGAATAGGTGATGAACTTGGGAGAACAAGGAAGAACAAGGTAAAGTCTTCTCGGATATTCTCAGCAAGTTGTGAATTTTGATAGGTCTTTTGGGGAATGAATTTGTGTGTGGTATGTCTGATGATAGATAGATCCCGTTTTTTGTGCACATAAGTTAGCTTACATAGGCAAGAGAAGTTGTGTAGGATAAGTTACCTGCATGTGGATGAATGGTTGAGGAGAATCCATGCATTCGGCCATGAATAGTAGCATGCACAGCTACCCACCTCCCTTGCATTCAATGTTGCATTGAATGCAAGGTTGGAAGATCAAGTTGAATGCCCTAATAGTCATGACTGTAAGCTGGAATGTCTCATCTGTCAGAGAGTTCTGTCAGGTACACTTGAGTATGGCGGTTCGTCCCAACATGTTCTTCTTAGGATGATGGTGTGAGGCCGAGCCGATCCGAACACATGTCTTCATGTATAGACGTAAAGCCCATGCGTGATCGGATCAGGCATTGACAACTCGGCCGAGCCGATCCAGTAGATGGTGCAATGATACCTCCAAGTGGAAACCGGCTACGACTCAGATTTTGAGATGATGATCACTAAAGCCGAACTGAACCGGACTAGGATAACCAAGAAAAGATGAGCACTTAGTTTCTTAGAAGATCCCGAGCTCGGGTCGGATCGGGCGTGAGGGATTCGCCGGGATGAGCCGATCCGAACTGGTAATGGGATGTGCCGAGTTGGTGTGGTGACGTGGAAGTCCAAGTTTGACCGTTGAAAGGTGAAAGCCTGAAGTTGGATCTGACTGGCCACGTGGCGATCCATGATTGGTTGTTGAACCCATGTGGGTTTACCCACAAACAAACATTCTTAAGTCTTGTGAACATAATTTATTACGTGTGTATCTCCTGTTACTTTTATGCCAACGATGAATCACGAAAATATGGCAACAAAGATAATGAAGAAATTAGTGCATTAGTGAAAGATGCACTACGAAGCAATGCAGATAAGAGAAATGAGGACTTGGAAAACGAAGAAAGCACAATGGATGAAGAAGATCGCAGTGCCACCATAGAGCGATGATGATGAGGTCCTCCTACTCCTAGCTAGTTGGTGCGGACTCAATTTGAAGATGAACAAAGCCAAGCGGAAGTGGAAAAATGATTTCTAGCTTGGAACTGCGCGTTTTGAGTATCCTACCAGCCACGAAGATGGAAATATCACCATTAATTTGAAGCATTTCTTGAAATCTCAAGAGCTGTGTCAATGTCACTCATCTTTGTGTCTCATTCTTGTTCAGGATGGATACCTTTCAGTTTCTTTTAGGGTCCAGAGCTGCAGGGTGCCATCTCCTCTGGACATTCCCTTTGCTTGTTTGTTTTTTCTTTGGTCTGCATTTGCTTATTTCTTCAATGAATTCACTTCAGAACAAAAAGAAAAAAAAGTCTCATGCTTCTTCCTTAAATAATGTAAGCCAGTAGCACATCAGACCCAAAAAAAAAAAAAAAAAAAAAGGATGTAATTAAGGTAACACACCCATTGAAAGATTGACCTCGGGAGATTTGGAAAACTTGGCAAAAATTTGTTTCATTAAAAGATTTTTAGCCATTTTTAAAAATCTAATCAGGAATTAATACTCGAACTCTCGTTAAAAAGTGCTCAAACGCTCTTTGAGTAGTGCTCGAATTCATGTCGAGTAGTGTTTCAGCACTTCTTAAAGGGAACTAAAGCATTGCATTAGATTTCTAAATTTTTTTTTTTAAAGAGTTAAAAGTATTTAATAAAAACACAATTCTTCTTTCCTTGCTCCTATGCCAGTTGCCTCCCTCTCTCTCTCTCTCCAGTTAGGCTGTCAACTTCTCAGCCATTTGATCATTGTGGAATGCACCACCGAGGGCTCAGCAGCCTATCCTATATATATACCACTGTCTCCAGCTTGTTTTCTACTTCGCACATTATTTCCTCTCACCCACAACTCATTTTCTCTCAACAAAACCTCACCCCTCACCTACAAACACTTTTCTTTAGATTAATCAAACGTTTTGCATATTGAATTTGACAGTGAATTCAATAGTGGATTCGGATTGATTACTCAATCCTTTTGTAAGATTTCCAAATTGAGCATTTGGTTATTTAATTTATGATTAAGGTTTTATTATGATTTGGATTTAGATTTAGATTTCTGATTAGAATCATTGTTCTTGGTTAGAAGTTAACTAAGGATTACATCAGTTTCCCAATATTTGGACCCGGTGAAGTAGAGAGCTGTAAATTGGATTTGTATTGTGGATATCAAGCTGAGCAAAGGATTCCAAGTAGGGGGAATCTCACACCCTGCTAGTGGCTCGATTTTACTGCATGTATTATGCTAGTATAAACTGAATGTATAAGAAATTTACATAGTTTGTGATTGCTATATGTGGCGTGGTTTTTATCCTATATTGTGATAATTAAATTGTTAGGATGACTTGAGAGTAAGTGGTCACCACAGAGTTGACCTTGGGTTTCGATCTCTTAAACCTCCGAAGGCGGTTATACAGTTAGGCTGGTAGCAGTCAATTTATCTTGGCATCCAGTCTAAAGTTGTAGTAACCAGGAATGGATATTGTCGCTACCAAATCAACTTTTACTGATAATCCAGGTAGGATGGTAACTGACCAATTTTGAGTTCGATCATCAGGTATTGTATTAGGAACGTTCCGAAATGTTTTTAATGGTTGTTTGAGCATGCAAATGGTTTAGAACTGATATTGATTCTCTGGTTGTGCATTATGCTATTTTGATGTGTTTCACTGGCTATTTAGTATAAATATATTCGTACTATCTTAAAACCTAGCCAGGGTCCCCTGAGGGAAAGCTATGATCGTATGTGATGTTTATCCCTTACTGTACTCTTTAAGTGTAGAGAATGTAGCAGTTGACGACTTGGACTGAAAGTGCGGCCTTGCTACTTGTCAAGTCTCCGATTTGTCGGATTTTAATCCTTTCTTTCTGAGCAGGTCGATTATGATCTTTGTGGGTCACTTTTGCTATGTAAATTAGCACACTGTTGTCTTTTGGGTTTGTTTTGTAAATTATCAAATATCTATCTTTGGGTTGGTTACTTTTATAAATTTTGAACATCTTTGTTTGTATGTTCATCGAGGTAACTTTTGAACTTACCTGTAACCTTGTCAGGTTGGTTTAAATGTAAACACTTTATTTACATTTTGTATTTCCACTGACAATTTATCTCTGATCTAACTAGTTTTCTTTATTATTAATAAGACTTACCTATCTTGAAAATATTTGGGGTTTGAGTATTATATTTTCGAGTATTCTCAAGGTAGGTGCCGCTGTAATAGACTCGGGTTTTGGGGCGTCACAAAACTTAAACTCTAAATGTTTAAATCTTAAAACAATACTACATCATTCAACAAAATGTAATTCTATGAAATTATAAAGTGTAACTCTACAAGAGTTACATTCTGCATCATAACAAAATAAAGTGTAACTTTGTGAGGGTTATATACGACATCAAGAAAAAATTTTAATTTTAAGCCACTTCTTACATGATTTTTTTTTTTTTAATTGTGGCTTAGAAATATTTTTTGTGCCTTAAAATAAATACATTAGAAGTTTGAGTTTATGATTAAAAAATGTTGTATGTTGTGACTTATTAATAAAGAACTCCTTACATGAGTTTATGAGTGAAACTTACAATTTTTTGTGGCTTTTTGCTAATTTATTTTATTTTATTTTTTTTAATAATTGGTTGCACATTAGATTAAGCAGAGTTCAATCCAAAAGGTAATAATCGTATGATATGAATCTCAAAACTCTGGGATTTTACTGTATCACGAATTGTTTTGCATCACATTCAATTACTAACTTTTCATCCACTACAAGAACCTAGTATTGTTGAGATCACAGATGATTCCCCAAACCATACACCTAAACATATACAGATCACTGAAAAACTTTAGAACTGTAATATGCAACAAGGTGTTTTTGATAATTCTTTGATGCTTTGCTACAACAATTTGTTTGTTTGGTCTCAACCTGAAGCAGTGCAAAACAAGTGCTTCACCTGATTCAGACCAGACAAAACATCACCTATCTTGGGATTATTTTTATCCCGGTCAACTCTCCAGCTACTGTCAATGCACCACTCTGCAATTTCACCAAACTTCAAAAAGGCTATTTTACATGCTTCATTGGGAATATCCAACCTCCGATCAAGCCACACCTGACTGCCAAGGAGCTCATTTGTCTCTTCCAGGCTCCTAGAATTTTTATAAGCATGTCTATTCACCAGAGGCTCACCTCTTAATAGCTCAACCAGCAGTAGTCCAAAGCTCCATATGTCTGTAGCCATTTCTGATAGTTGCTCAGGATTTGCTCTGCCGTTGCTGCTGCAATAGTTTGCAGCCCCAAAACCTCCTAATTTTGCATTATAAAACTCATCAAGAAGAATGTTTCCAGATGTTATATTTCCATGATATACTGGTGGTTTCAAGTACATATGCAGCATTTGAATGGCAGAGCAGATTTGTAATGCTATTGCTATCCTCTTATCCCAGTGCAGTGTTTCTCCTCTTTCCCTCAGATTCAAACTCAAATCGCCCATACCCATGTATTCAAACACCAAATATTGTCTCCCAAGTCCATCTTGAGAATGCCCCAAACATGAAATAATGTTTGGATGAGAAGAGCACTTGACCAAAATCTCTTGCTCTAGTTCTGTTTGAGCAGCTACATCTCTTAGTGATTTGACTGCTACCGGAATTCCATCAGTTGAAATTGCTCTATAAACAATAGCAGAAGGCCCCTCTCCAATTTGGTTTTCCACCCCATTAGTGTCTATGCCTATTAGCATAAGCCCCTCATTTGAGTCCATTGTGTTTATGTGCCCTAGTTTCTTTCGACGAAAAGCTGATGCCACAAAAACAAGAGAAACACTCGTTGATAAAAAGGCCAACACAACAACAATGATGACAACCAACAACTTTTTGCGACCATTAACAGGATGAGAGATGTAAAAGTTAGCTGACCATCCTTCCCCTTGATTGGTCTGAGTGGTGAATGCAATAACAACCTCACCACTCAAGTTCAATTGAGGGAGATTTGAGCCTGTAAAAAACCCAGAAAAGTTTGCTATCTGCTGCATTGTTGTGCCATTAAAAATTGCAAGAAAATCCAAACCTCTAGAGATGTTTATGTGAGTGAAGGTTATAAACACAGGAGTTCCAGGTTTTCCATGGAGAACCCATTGGCATTTCAGTCCTTCTACATAGGGAAAGCTAGTAGATGAAATGTAGCTGATAATGCCATCATGGTTGTATAGATCTTCCTTTCCATAGCAGAGTCCTAACGTTGTGAAGGTAACTATTAAAAACAATTTATATCTCATATATAGTTAAAACTTTAGATTAGCTTGGGATAGCATACCTGCAGAATAACTCAGCTCCCATCCTCTTGACTCAAAAGAAATGCGGTCACCAGTTCTGAACTCAATATACGCTTTTGAGCTCATCAATTTTAAGTTCTTCTCATATATTCCATTATTTGATTGGATGATAGAACATTGTGCAGATTTTGATTTTGACTTGCAAATTTTCAGGTGATCATCACTATCTGCTACAACTGAAAGGTAGTTGATGGTGAATCTGATAAACTTTGCTGTTGGGTAGTGGATTGCCCAAAGACATTTTTGGTTTGGGGGATATGGCTGCAAACCATTGGAGTGGTTTACTATAACTCCCCCCCTCAAGTATCCTTTTGGCTCCTTGGAGATAACTTCATTAGTTCCGCAGGATTCTGGTAATAATAAAAAAACAAAACAAAAACTTAATTATGTTAAGTAAAGAAAACAAATAAAAAGGCTCTCATATACACGACAGAATTATAAGTGAAGAACAAGTTTGTATTAGTGATTACACTAGATCATAACCAAATATACCCTTTTTCTATACTAAATTAATTTCTTGTTTACTTAATGAAGATAGTTGGTTTACAGTCAGTAGAAGACAGAATTACAATAGCATACAGTTTTTTGATTTCTACTTCCCTGTTTGATGCGATTCATTACAATACCTGATAGTTTCAAGGCACAGTTGCTGATTTTCTGGTCCCAGATGTATGGCACCATGTATCTATAACCATTCAAACCAACTGCATTGAAACTCAAATTCCTCTCTGTATCCATGAACAAAGGTGGTCCGCCATCCTCTCTCCACAGTGAAGAATCACATGAACTATTAATTGTCATCCCACTTCCATCATTACTAACCCATCCTCTTCCATCTTGGTTAGTAACCTCCTCAGCAATGTTAGCGAGCATATAACCCACCACGCTATCAATCTTTTCATCACCATTTGGAGGACCCATGTAAGAATTCCCATGAAAAAGCATTGAACATTGATCAGCTGCCTTTTGAGGGGCTCTTGCCCAAAGCATATTTACCTTCAACCTTGGAAACACCTCAACTTGAAAACTTCCTCTACACATGTCCATCAGTTCCCTCTGCTCCTTGCTGTCTAGGAACATCACAGTGTAAGAAAACACAACATGGTAGACACTGTTATCATTCATTTTGAAAGGCCGATTACAGCTCAGGTTCCCATCAAATCCATGAATAGAAGACTTGTTAAAGATTGATTTCCCAATGTAAATTACGTGGCCTAGGGTCATGTTGAGTTCAGGGCCTGTATAGAAGCACTCAGCACCCAAATCCACTTTATCAGTGACAGGAGCATTGTTACTGTCTCTATACTGTCTAACAATCTCCCACCAGTTTCCCAATGTGGGAACCTCGGAATCCTTGACAGGATATTGAGACGAAGTTATTGAATTAATAGAATTCCGTATTGTTTCTCTATCAGTTTCTTGCCATCCAGTACCAAGCCATAAAATAGAAACAGAGATTGGTTCAGTCATGATCTTCCCTCCATAATAAGAAAGACCAAATGAGCTTTCACCTGCAGATGAACAAGGAAACTGAGCAAGAAAATACACTAAAAGACCTATCAGAACAAAACCAACCATTTGCAATTTCTAGAGAATATCGTAAATGTTAATGGCATGGAATTGTAATGAGTTATCATAGTAAATATGAAGTGGGTTACAGGCTTTCAGCCGGCAGGTGAAGGAAAGAGGTTCCTAAAGATTGAAGTAAAACAAAAGAAATAAAACAATAAGTTAGAAAAATGAGAGCAACCCAATGGCCGGCCGAAGAAATTTGGTTGGTCTTTGAAAATTGAAAGGAACAGACTTTTTAAACTAATAGTGGCTGACGGAGTGGATGAAAATTGACATGAAGAAAAGACAGGGGGAAGAGGTTCGATAACTAGTTTCTTAGCAAAAGTGAGAAAACAACACAAGGAAATAAACAGGGAAACTGATGAAGAAAATGCAGTAAATGGGGACCTACAGAGTGAAATGGGTCGTTTACAGTGGGTTTGGATCCATATTAAAATCTAAATAGGATACAGTTCCACAGATGAAGACCCTATAAAAAAGTATGAGTCTCACTTTGGAGCTACTACACCAATTTAATAGTTGATGCAATTAGTCATTGCTCCAATCATAATTTGTTTCACTAAAATGTAGTCGCACCTAAAGTCCTTAGCAATAAAAACAAAAAACAAAATCATGCTTTTTCTGTTGTAAGTAGGAATATTTCATTCATCAAAAGGATTTGTAAACTGGCATTTGACTGAAAATGAACATAATAGTGCTTATGATGGGTATCGCAGACATAGGAGGTCAAAGGTGAAACTCAATGATGAATCCACTCCTAAACCGATCTACTTGCTGTGTCTTCAACGTTAACTCTTGCAGGCTGTCTATGCCTATTAAAACTCAATGAACAACCCAGATACCTGAAACTATTCCATGTTGCTGTCCCTTCAACGTATGTGATGCTTCTTCCAAGTTTTCCAATAACCTGAAACTACTCGATTTCATCACCTGCTTTATGGCCATGATCAATTGGCTGGAAAAGCATGCCATAAATTAAGCTTATAAGTGAAACTACCAGATTTAATTTTTCAAACAATCAAGACTAAACAAATAGAAAATTTTAAGTTGACCAATTCAACTATTAAATCTCTGATATCAAGATTGTATTACTTGAAAGCAAGACAAAAATATATATATTATTTACAATAGCTTGTACCAATTCATGGGATTAAATGTGAATCATATAGGGTCTTTTCTTTAAAGAGCAAGCCACAAGGTAAATTAGTGAACAGCTGCCATTGAGAGATCAAGCATAAATTTACATTTGATTTGAACAGGCCAGGTCGTGTTCAATCATTTCCTTGCCTCAGCACAAATTCAACTGACCCAACGTGATGGAGAATGTGGAGGAGAGATCCATCGAGTCAAAGCCTCTAACCAATCAGAAAGCTCAGACATGAGCAACTCTTCTGGTTCAGGATAGCAGTGAGGGCTATCAAGATCATCCTAAAGTACAAAAAATCACATTACACAAAAAATAATAAATGAAAAGTCTAGCATCCTTATGTTTTAAATAAATAAATAAATAATCTAGCTACATTAGTGCCAGATATTGCAGGGATGATAATTCTGTCGTTTTAATGTAAAGGAGTATATCCACTGACCTCCATGACCGAAAAAATAATAATTTAAAACAAAAAAATCGGATCAAAAGCATTTGTGAAAAATGTGAGACTCATTTACAAGTCTAAGGTGTATAAACAGAACTGCACAAAGTATCAAATGATCGTGGCCTTGAAATGTATATTTACATAAAACTGGAGAGGAAAAAGAAGGCATACCTTTGCTTGTTCAGACTCCATATATTCAGCAGTTGATATGGAATCTGAGAGAATAAGGTGACTACAGGAATCATGCTTGTGAAAACAATTGCACATACCAATTTGAATAGATAATTTTATAAGGGAGTTAAGAAAAATAATAGTGATAATTTCAGTTTCATTTCAAATCATCTATTTATTTATTTATTTTTTCGAGAAAGATACTAAATCATCTATGTATTTATTACAATTAATATACAAGAATATCTTAGCTCACTAATTCCAGTACAAATTTTTCATTCGAAACTTTTTATCTTCATACATTCCTACAAGAGTCATTTTTTTTCTGTTCTTCCCTTTCCTACCAACCTCACCAGAGCCTCCATCTCTCTTCTCATGCACCCTCCTCAATTCCGTAAGTTTAGGACTGCCTTAACTTCTACCATAAGAAGAATCCCTCAGCCATACATCAACGTATCAATGAAAATTTGGAAGGTAACACAAAAGAATAATAACTTGGTTCTCTTCATCAACTTATTATCAATATTTTTCAAGATCCAAGAGAATCTGATTAAACTCATCCAACTGCTCTTCCATAAGCTCACCTTCATGCATTTGCAGTGTACATCTATAGCTGTTTCTTCATATATAATTGATTGGTAAGAAATTTAGTTATGTACCAACTTTCTAATTTCTTCCACATTCTGTAAGGCATATCTTCTTCAGAAACCTCTCGCAAAAACTCATTTGTCAGACACAAAAAGAAATGAATTGTGTATTATCTATGATTTCATCCTTGCATTTTTACAAGCCACATACTAGAGCCATCTCCTACACTAAACTTCCCTATTTTGAACTTGTTTCCACCATTGAAAACTAATCAGCCAAAGCTCAATACCAATTTGTTTCGAAGAGCATAGTCTGAGTTTTAGTATGGAAAATCCAAAAACAAGAGTATTAATAAGAAACAAACCCAGGCAATCACAGAGGACAAAGAGAATTACGTGGTTCAACTTTTAGCCTATGTCTATGATTGCAGATAGCGTGGTAATTCTGATCTGATAAGAAAAAGAAGATTCCAAAGCTTTAAACATCACTTTCACTCACAACCAAAAACCCCAAAACACCAAAGCGCTTTTACACTCTTGGTTCCCTAAACTTTATAATGTGTTTCCCACACAAAGCCACACTCCCTAATAGACCCTAATGGCCTTATATATACTTAGTTAAAAAGCAAAGAAATAAGGAGTAGGAATAACATCTCTATGAGGAATATGGAAGTTTCTCTTAGGAGTGTATTGAAATAGGAAAAAGAACTCAAACTAAGAATTTGAGACATATTCTGAAAAAAATATATATATATAATATATATATATACACACACAATATTAATAGAGGAAAAAATGTTAATGAATGTTAGAATGAAAGATATAGTTACCTTGCACTGGAAGGACCATATCCAAGTAAAATGTATTCATTGTGGCTTTCTGTGCTTGAATGCATTTTTTGTGATCAAGCAAAAACCTTTCCTCAGCTACATTAAGATCCTCTTTATAAAGTCTTTTTCTTTGATGAAGCTTCATGGTGAAAGGAGGATTTATTTGTAATGTCATTAAGAGCTTTACAAGTACCAAACCCCACTCCACCTTTCTTTGTAGTAGTTTTAAAACTCTTGGTCTTTCAATCAGCATCGGGCACTACAAAACACGTTTATTCAATTTAGTAAGACAAATTATTTTGGGGTAAAGTCAAGGTATAAGAAAAATGCTATCCTCAAAGAATGATATGACAACATTAAAGAAACATGAACCAATACCTTTGAGGTGAATTTTCAAATTTTCATTTGGAATGATCAGCTGTCCCCCAGTGAAACGGCTTGCCATTGTTTCTCCTTTATATTTTCTTTTATCTTGTAGAGACTAAAACATAAGCACTTAGTTCTGAAGCACATATCATTAAGAGAAAAAAAAAATGTCAATTTTCCATGAAAGAACGAATATAAAAATAATGTTCTATCATCAAACAATAGCTTCATTTGGTTAAGATTAAAGGACAAAGCTCCTCAGATATTTACCAAAAAGAAAAGTCAATTAACAATAATACAAATTACAGGATGTACATGTACCGGATTGCTACACTCATAGCAGAATGGCTATTCTTACCCAAAAGTAAATAAGTTAAATAAGATTAAAGATGAAGGATTCTTGTTCATATAACTTCCTCTTTATTTCCGTCTCTCCCCCAGAGATTGAGAGAGAGAAGAGGGAAGATATAAGACAGCTTTCATGTAGTCATTATTATTATAAACCATTTCTTTTCTCTAGAATGTAGAAACCAAAAAGGAATATGTTATGGCCCAGTTTGTTTCAATATATTATAGTTCAGTGGAAAATTCTTTCAATTTGGAAAAACTGTTTGATGTTTGTTTGAGCAAAATATTTTTCAATTGGTTAAAAATTTTTACATGAAACATGAGCATTTCCTTAGGTTTTTTGTTAGCAAATGTTTTCTTAAGAGAAAGACAAATAATTTACCAGCTCTTATGTTGAGTTAAAGCCTTTACCAAATCACAATCAAGAAAAGCATTTTCTAGAAAGAATCATTCTAAAATTTACCAAACCAACCATAAACTTTTTCCAAAGATAACTTTGTCAAGAAACTTTCTTTACAAAAATGTTTCCACGAAATTCTATTTTCAGTTAAAACAAATGGAGCCTATACTCAAAGTTTCAAACACGACCACAAAATGAAAAAGGTAAATCTCACAAAATGACATCGAGATAAGAAATATAAACTCAAAAGGTGCACAATGTAGCCAGTATGGAAAGTAAAAATAAATAAAACCAACAGAATGAAATATATATATATATTTAAATACCCAAAACAATTTTAAAAAACAAAAAAGGATAGGGAAAGAGATATTTGACCTAATCTTTGTTTAAACAAAATCAAGAAAATAGTCTCAAAGCCTGTCGTATTTCTTCAATTTGGGGAGTGGTTGCCCGAGTTTCTCGGCCTGGTCTCCTGCACCTCGCATTCCTGATATCTAAATTCAACTGTGCCTCAGAGACACAGTCGAAGTACGCTCGCCCAGTGTGCTTCTTTCACGGCATGCTCTGGTCCTGGTTGTCTTCCAGTGGTCTTCTAGCGTTAGAAGAAGTCGTGTCCATCCCGGACATCTGCAACGTCTTCCCACGCTTTCTCTCGTTCCTTCTGCAACGCAAGGCCGATATGTTTCGTAGCAGCAAAGGATGAGTTCGATCCATTAGGTTCTTTGATTTGTTCAGAAAAGAAACGAGAGACAAGAAAACATCTTTGATTGCGATTAAAAGGAACAATCTCAAATAGACAAGATAAAATTTCGGGTCATTTCTTGGTGAACATGATCTGCCAAATCTCTTCGATCCCTTCGTTTATGTGCCAGAATAAGAGAGATTTGCTAGGAAAGTGGAAGAGACTTTTTTTTATACAAAAATAAAAGGGAGTGGGAAAGCTCCAGTAATTCTTTGGAAAATCCCGGTTCTCTTTGTCTTCAAGCTTTCATTCCTCAATCCACTGTTTTGTTCCTTCATATACCTCCCCACCAATAGATAGAGACAAATGGGAATAACCAAACGACGTCTACAAAATGCCAGTATCATGCAGCTGCTTCAAAGCCAACGTGATGCTCCTTGGTCAGATGACCAAGATATTAGCAAATACCACATATGATCAAGAAAAGAGTACCTATAATCACATGAAAACCATGAAAGCCAGTTGCTAAGAAAAAGGTAGAACCATAAATACTATATGAAATAGTGAATACTAGATGAAATGGTAGCTACTAAAGCGTAAACTGCTCGTTTTTCCTTCCCCGCGAGTATAGCATGATGAGCCCAAGTTACGGCAGCTCTCGATGAAAGGAGAATAGGGGTATTAAGAAAAGGTATTTCCCGAGGATCTAAAACCCCAATCCCTTTGGCGGCCAAATACCTCCAATCTCTACTGTAGGTGCCGAAGAAGAATGAGAAGAAGCCCAGAAAAGAAAAAAAAAAAAAAAAAAAAAGGCAAAAAGGAACATAACCTCCAATACGAAGAACGGAATAAAACCATATCGAAGTCCTAATTGTACAACTTTGGTATGATGTCCTTCCAACGTGGATTCATGTAGAACATCGCGCATAATAATAATATAAATAAGTATAAGTAAAGTTTAAAATATGANAAAAAAAAAAAAAAAAAAAAAAAAAAAAAAAAAAAAAAAAAAAAAAAAAAAAGTTACTGCCCATCTACTTCATCAAAAACAATGATTGTTTTTAGTCTCTTGAGTGCACCATATTTATTTCTACAATACAAACGAACATCAACCATGTAAGGCATTGTTTCTCCTGTTTCGTAGTAAAAAGCATGAGCATTCTGAATAAAGTTTCCCAAAATTCAAGGGACATGGTTTATCACAATACCAAACCCTTCTTCTTTCCAATTTCATTGTTGTATCAAGAAAAGAAAACAAAATACAAAGTTGCAATGTAAACAAACAACCGAAAAAATGAAGTGTCCACGTACCGAAACAACCCACGAACCAGTTAACATTGAGTTTGACCATGTGAACTGATAAAGGATGCTTTCCCATACTGATGTGATTTGTTGACTGCTTCTGCTTTTTCGACCTTCTACTTATTGATTGCTATATCTCTGTTTGCCACATGAAGTGATCAAATCTGGGTGCAGAATGAAACATCTTGTTGGAACGATTGCATTAAAACGCTTTGATATAACATAAAAATTCCATGACATGAAACTCTTTGATATCTATAGATAAACAAAGAGTTTAATATAACAACTTGTATGGAAAACCTGACAGAATTAAGGTTTGGATAAATGATGACGCAGCGAGAAACTAGAACCAAGGTCTGACAAGCGTTTAAACCCAAACAAGAACACTGGAATCAACTAGATTGAGAGAAAACTCAAGGTTTTATTAATAGACTGAAAAGATTGATTAAAGTACATAGCTATTAGGCCTTTATATAGGCTCTCAATCCAAAATCTACTAGGAAACATAAAGAGAAATCTTAATTAATATATAGGCTTGATACTCATCTAAAGTGGCCATTGTTTTAGGCTTCCCAGAACTTACCAGAATTTAAGGAGTAAACTATTTTCTCCCTTCTGTGGGAGTTCTGTCCAGTCCTTGCAGGACTCCAACTTCCCCAAGTGCATGCCAAGATTTGCAATATTTTTCTCTATCATTTCTGCATCAGGGTGCAGGTTATATTTGAAAACAGTGGTTGATCACTCATCTTAACACTCCTTGTTTCAGCGTAGATGTCATTAGTAATGGATGTCACTCTCCAACTTTGACTTAGTCCAGTGACAATTCTGCCCAATCCAAGAAACATTGAATACTCTATGCAGCACTTTTTGAGAAAGGGTTAGCCATGATTTGACAAAAGAATTCCGTATACATCTCCTTGCCCTCTAAAGGAACAGAAAGCTCCATGGATCCTCTTACCAGGTTCTTAGCATATATGTTGTTTCTGTCATTGAGGAATATTTGACCTTCCCACCTTTAACTCAAATACAAGTAACTGCTTCTATATAGTATATCCAAGGCCCAATGCTCAATATGGAAACTCATCTCTCTCCATGTGACTGGTAAGAATTGTGAGACACTCATATACCATTTCTGAGTGTGGGTGGGACTTGTCTTCGACAAAGAAAGGCTGAATCCTCTTATCAATCTCGATCCAGCTACACCCAGGATTTTTCTTTAATCCCAACTCTTTCATCTTTGATCTCACCTTCCGTACTTCATTCCATTTCTTGGCTGAAGCATAAATATTTGATAACATAATATAAGTTGAAGGATCATTAGGATTTTTCTCAATTAGCAATCTTGCAATTTTTACACCCAAATCAATATCTATGTGCAAACGACATGCAGAAAATAGTGTGCTTAACAAGTCAACATCCTCTCTAATTTCTGGAGTTCTTAGGAGAATTTCATAAGCTTCAGTCAATCTTCCAGCACGTCCAAGAAGATCCATCAAACAAGAGTAATGTTCTATTTTGGGTTTAATTCCATAATCAGTGGTCATTTGGTTGAAATAGTGGCAACCTTCATCAACTAGTCCCACATGGCTACAAGCAGATAACACTGCAAGAAGAGTAACTCCATCTGGTTTTGCATCAGATTGCTGCATTTCACCAAAAAGTTTTAAAGCTTCTAAGGCCTGGCCATGAGACCCATAAGCAGTGATCATGGATGTCCATGAGACAAGATCTCTATCTGGTAATCTATTAAAAACATTAAGTGCTTCATCCACCACACCACATTTTGCATACATGTCAAGGAGAGCCCCCATGACTATTTCATTGGTTTCCAACTCACTATCAATAACAGTTTTGTGAATCTCCTTACCCATTTCCAGTGCTGCTAATTGTGAACAAGCCGATAAGATACTAGTTACCGTGATGGCATTTGGCCTTACACCAACTTCTTTCATGTCATCATATATGCCCAGAGCCCCAAAGTAATTGCCCACTTTCACATATCCAGAAATCATAACATTCCAAGAAACTACATTTGTCTTCGGCATCTTTTCAAAGACATTTTTGGCTGATGAGACACATCCACACATGAAGTAGAGATCAATAAGCGAGCTGTAGATGTAGATATCAGCCTCTATACTGTTTCTTATCATAAATCCATGTATGAATTTTCCATGTTGAAGTTGGGCTGACCTTGAACTAGCCAACAATATGCTGCTAAAAGTAGTTAAAGAGGGACTAGTTCCTTCATCATTCATCCTTCTGAAATGTTCAATACAAGACTTACTGTCACCTGTTGCACTGTATGCTGCAATCATGGAATTCCAAGCAACAACATTCTTTGTTGTTATTTGCTCAAAAACCTCTTTAGCCATATCTAAACATCCACATTTTCCATACATGTCCACAAGAGCAGAACTAACAAAAGAGTCCAATACAAATTGACTTTTTATCAACTCCTTGTGAATCTCCATACCTCTCTCCAAATCCAAAAGTCTTGCACACGATGAAATAATAGTTGTGAGCGTTACTGAATTAGGCATAAAGCCAAAAGTCCTCATCTTTTCAAACAATTCCACTGCCTTCTGAGCTTGTCCATCTTGATAATAACAAGAAATTACAGAATTCCAACATGCCACATCTCTTTCAGGCATTTCATCAAACAGATGTATAGCACACTCAAACACATTGCATTTTGCATACATGCCCACAAGAGAGCTCGCTACCACAATATCTGATACCAAACCGGTTTTTATCAAATGGGTATGGATCATCTTTCCAAAACCAACTCTACCCAATGCACCACATGCCTTAAGAACACTTGGGTAGGTGTAACTATCAGGACCTAGAAAAGGGTAATGCTGTAACCTTTCAAAGAGCTCAAGAGCTTCAATGAACATGAGCTTCTTGGTGTAAGCTGTCATGAGGCCATTCCACAAGGAAATGTTGGATGGGTTTTCGATGGATTGGAAAACAAGCTTCGCGGAGTCGCAAAAATGGCAAGAGAAGTAAAAGTCTATGAGGTTTTTGCACAAGGCAGTATTGTTTTGTAAGCCTAGAGTGAGTATCTTTTGGTGGACAAGCTTGCCTTGTTTCAGCGACTTGGAACTGATGCATGTTCTTAAGAGAGATAATAGTTTTGTTGCGTCCATTCACTATTCTATCTCTATAAGCACCTTCAAAAAATCTATCTTCATAAGCACTATTCTAAACACTGCCAACATGCAGCTACCACATATATACCAATTGGTCTAAAGATAATTGAGGTAACAAACTCTTCCCATTCAACCCAAACTTCATCAATTTGTTCTTGTGTATAACCACTCCGCTTGTTCTTCAAATTAGTCCACTGCAAACATTAAAGACAAGTGCAATATTAATATTAATAATATTCATGTCAATTTCAATATCTCAACATGCATGTAACTCAATTTCACAAAATCAAAAGAATGCAACAAAATCTGACCAATGTTATAAAATATATGCCATTGTCACCAAAGTTGACATTTATATATTCTGCCCTTGTACCTAGAGGAATCAATTAATGAAATAAAAAGGCCCCTGCAGTTCGAAATCCCCAAACCAAAGCAGTTCCAAGAAAAGCGCGCGCACACACACACACATGCAGTACATAAGAAAACCACACTAGTTGACAAGAAAAGCAGTTCCAAGGAAGAGACGTTCCAAACCCAACTAATGTGATGAATATATAACAAGGCATTTATTAATTATTGGTTTGAAACACTTCAGTGGGAACTCTTACAAGGTTTTTTAAAGTTTAAATCATATAGAATGAAAACAAGAAACAATAATTCCATGCTGGAAAGGACATAATCTAGTTTAATAAGTAATGGAGACTTTTATTTCTAGACATTATCTGTATAAAGAAAATAAAACACAAAGCCCATGTACACACTAGATAATTACTAAGCAGATAGAACAATTTCCTTTGAATGGATATCCTATAATGAGATGTTTCACAGTCTATAATATATGAGTTAAAACTTGATCTTCCAAAACAGCTAACTCTCTCCAACCCCTCTGTCTACACATCATTTCATCTATTCTGCATAATCAAACTAACACCTTAAACCTCAAAAAAACTAAAAACGAAAAAAAAGATAATAAGACCATTAACTATAAAGGTAGGGCACTAAACTCTAGTTTTTTTATTGTTTAAAAATTTACACTTTTGCAGTTTGAATTCTTATCACAAGAAAAACCATGTACGGTTTGACAACTACATAGACAAAAAAAAAAAAAGGAAAGGTTTATATTTTAAAAAGCCAGCTCTTAGTTAGAGAAAGATTTTGATATCATGAAATCCAACAAGAATTCATCTCTTTTAAATCAAGGAGATCAAGTGTTGAGGGCGGCATTATAACTGGAAAGACAAAAACCAAACAAGTAATTAAATAACTATTTAATGTTATCATGTTCTGTGAAAGAATATATACATAGACAATGGCATGGATAGTATAAAATAACTAGTCAGACAGAGAAACATACTTTTATCACCTTTTTCAAGATGTTGCTGCAAAGATCAAGATTAAGAGGAATCAGTACAAACAATCATGAGGCTAGCCAAAGAATAACATCAATTATAACTATATATATGTATATATTACATGTAATATAACACCGAGTAATTTGTCCTATTTTTGGAGGGCATAGGGGGTGCAAACTTTCAACTTAGTTAGTGAAATTCAATAAATATTCCAGGTTTGGAACTCAAACCTTGTCAATAAATGAAAATGGGAAACAACGATAACTCTGCTCAAAGGCTAAAATGCGATAGTCTTCATAAGCCTGTGACATTAAAACACTCAGATTTATCAGCAAAAAAAAAAAAGAAAAAAAAAAGGAAAAAAATCAGATTTGCAGCTCAAGTAAAGAAGAGTGGAAAATAAAAAGAAAGAAGAAAGATTGCATATTTTATTCATCTCTTATATAGGATCCAAAAACCACTTGAGGTGAAGATTAAATTTGTTTCCAGTAGACATGGAAGCAATTACCACATGGCCAAGGTCTAATTACCAGTCAACTAGTAGTAAACCATTCTAGTCATCTAAGAGTATGTGAACAAGAAGTACAGCATATAAAGCATGAACTTATTACCAAATTAGGGACCCATGAGATTGAGTAATTCGCATACGTCTACACTCTTTTATTACTACACAGCTAGTTTTAGTGGGTTAGGGAGGAAGGGGAGGGAAAGCAGGATGTGGGAATGACTCAAGCAAGGGCATTTCATGTTGCGTATACTGTAAAATATAATCACAAGAGAACACAATAATAAACCTGAATGATTATCTTGGCACACTTATTGCAGGGGAACATGGTCATATAAAGCCTCTGCAAAAAAAAAATGGACAATAAATATTCCCTCAGTACTTTCAGTCACAGAGGAAACATTTGAGAGATTATGAGCAAGAACCAGAGTTTTTCAAAGAATTTTATTAATTGTGAATTTAGGATAAATGATAAATCAGTATATCAATGGAGAACAAGTAGTGGATATGATGGGATGGTGGTGGAAAGAATAAATTTGATTAGTGCACTAGAAAGAAGACGATGACAGAAAAATATTTTTTTAAGAGAACAATGACAAACATAGATGTAGCTCCAAAATAATGTCAGACCCCCATTCTTACGGTAAACAGCAGACCACAAATCAAGAATGGAGTTTAAGAAAGCACACACACTTACGGATACTTGGTCTCCAAAGGATCCCCGGCCAGTTCTGAATTTCTGAAAAGAAGAAAGGACAGCTTTACTAATTACTACTGACCTTATCTTCATAATGAATATTTTTTTTTTCAAGTAGCACATACAAACCTTTGCCCAAGGAAGCTTGTCATCGAAACAACCTCTTGGGAACCCATTATATACAAATCCTGCGGAAGACAAATTAGCATGGGAAGTCAGAAAAAAAAAACTACATGTGGGAAATTTCAATAACCATAGAAATGATAGACAATGGATACCATAAACTAAGAACCATATGACCACTAAACATTACAATGAGAAGTAATTAATAATTCCATGTAATTTGGATGTAGAATTTCGGTCAAATAATCTCATCCTTACCTAGAATTACACCATTTTGACTCACCAAGCATGATCCAACCTATCCAGCATCAATACAAACCACAGCACCAATCAATGTCAGCCAGACACAAATTGAAGCAATTTCGAACACCTGTCATTGTTGTTCTCATTTATTGGCCAATGCATCGGTGTGCATGCTAAAAAGGAGCAGAGAATATGACCTACCTGTTAGGATGTTTGGATCTTTCAGCTGATAAAAATGCAATTGCTATGAAATAGTCATCCCATGACAAATATCTCCAATAAAAACCAAAATAGTAACCAACAAGAAAAAACCAATAATGGATTGAAAATATAACTGAAATAAGTGAAAAGAAAAACGAAAAGAAAATATTGACGTCTTGGGTCTCATATTACCTACTTTTGTGAGACTGGAAAGAATAATATGCAATGAAACTGCTCAATCGAACCCATGTTTGAACAACAGGCAATGAAACTGCTTGCCTTCCTTAATTGCAATTAAAATCCCCAACTATCTAAAAGGTTAAGAAGTTTACAGAAAAGTCCCAAATTTATTTAGAAAATCCATAAGAAAATCTAAAAGTACTGGATATTCCCCAAACTTAGATTTGTCAAAATCCATTTACCTATTTCTAGAATCGAATCAACTTACCCAAACACAAAAGATTGAAAAAAAAAAGAAAGCAGGAGAAAAAGGATGAGGATGAGAGGTGTTGCGTACTGCAAAGAAGAGAGAGAGAGAGAGAGAGAAAAACACCTCGAAGCTGCTAGAAAACTCAGATTGCCGGTGAAGGGGTTGGATTTGTTTTCCTTCGATTCTCCTTTATGATTGACTTTCCGGACGAAAGGAGGAAACCACGACGATCAGTGTTAAGAGGACGATGATATCTTGGGTGGTCGATTTCAACAAGTGAAGGGCAGAGAAAGAGAGAGGATGGGGAGAGAAAGATTTGGGGGCCGACTGAGAATGCCAAGGAGAGAGAAGGATCGAGTGAGAGAGAAGGACCGAGTGAGTGTGAGCGAGGGTGAGAGAGAAGGAGATGTCTACAGAGCACGACGATGGGAATGTGTGTGTTTTGTGAGGAATATCGTGACAGGGGTTGGGAACTTAATTAGCCAAAAATTTTAAGTTAGGGGGAAAAATTATCCTGTGTTTTTTTTAGGTTAAGTATAGGTATCAGATGGCGTTTTACATATGGATTTTTTAAAAAATTTAGGGGGTGTATTTAATTAAGATTTTAATGGACTTTTTTATGGTGTGTTTGGATGGAGGAAAAAAACTCGGAATTTAAACAAAACTCAGCATTTAAGAAATTACATGTTCTAATTTCCTTGTTTGGGTCAATTAATACAGAATTTTGTAAATTCTAGGTAGAAAAAAACTTGGAATTTGAAGGCTGTAAATTTCAACTTTAAATTCCACCTAAATTGGTGTCATTTTCAAAATTCCAATTTTTACAAAAGAAAAATAAGTCGTGCCGACCATGTCGACACTACCACCACTACCGCCAACGTCACCACCACTAACACCACCACCCCCGCTGCCGCTGCCGCCACCACCACCACCACCACCAACACCTAGACCGCGCACCACCGTCGCCGCCACCACCACCATCACCATCACCACCACCACCATCACCGTCACCGCCGCCACCACCATCACCGTCATTGCCGACACCACCACCACCACCACCACCACCACCACCGCCACCGCCACCGCCAACACCCCAATTTTAGCCACCACCAATTCTCCCACCGCTTGTGGGCCATCACCCCTACAAATATGGTCAACTCACCATAAACATCATTTTTATTGTTGCCACCATCACCATCACCATCACTCTTTTGAATTGATGCATCAAAAATTAAAACTACCATAAATTCCGTATTTAAACTCTATTATGTTTACATGTTGTCCAAACAAGAGAATCTACATATTCTAGAATTTTAAATCACATCGTTTTAAATTCCGTCATTTGTGAATTCCTTAGTAATTTCAAACTACTTCATCCAAACGCACCATTAGAGTTTTTAAAAGTCATTGACTTTGGTAGAGTTGATGGATTTTTAATGACTTTCATAAACTCCACATAGACTTTGACAGAATTCTATTTAGAGTTTTCCTGATTTTTCTCATAGATTTTGAAGGATTTTTATAGACTTATAATAACTTTAATATAATTTTTTATTATTTATTTTAAGATTTCTTCAATATGTTTTTTATTTTTTTGTCGTCCGTGAGTAAGTGGAATGGAGATGAGCTTTGAGACCGAGATGCATGTGTTATAAATTGTCCTAATATTGCAAACAATATAAAAAGTTGGGGCTAGAATTGTAGGGACTAAAATTATTTTGTTCCATAATTTATTATAAGTGTTCTGAATTTTATGTTTTTATGTTGTTAGACTATCAAATATTATGTTTTAACGAGTTGTTAGAATTTGTCTAATTGAATTGACAAGTTGAGAACATTATATGATGTGGTGGTAACATTATTTCTCAAATTATGAATATATAATCTTGTGATTTTGTTGAATACTTAAAGACTGTGAAGTGGTTGGTTTGAATATCTTGCTGTTACATTGCATTGTGGCAACGCTGTTAGTTCCAACCCAGGATGGGGAGTCAATTAAATATAAGAGAAAAAGAAAATTAATATAAGAGGATATAGTAATTAGAAAAAAAATAAATTAAGAGGTGGGTGAAAAAATAAGATTAGGGGTTTAGCATCACTCTTTAAAAAATAATTAAATACCATTTTTTTAATAACTTTTTAATATTTGAAATCCTTTGAAATTTGCAAAGGGAACGCTGGAGAATTATTGACTTTGATATAACATAATTTACACAACAAAGTCCATGAAAGTCTTTTAAAGTCTATCATTTAATAAAGTCAATGACTTTTTGAATACTATGTCACTTTTATAAACTCTCTCAAAGTCTTAATTGAATACCATTGACTTTTTAAAAATATTAATTGAATACCACCAGACTTTTATAAACTCTTTAAAAGTTTTGATTAAATACCACCAGACTTTTTAATTCCACCAAAGTCATTTAAAATCCTAATTGAATACACCCTCCTTAATCAAAATTGCAAAATTTAGATATCAGAAAAAAAAAATTTCGTGATATGTTAATGAGTTTAGATATCATTTAATAAGTCAACCGATATCTAAAACTCTACAATATCGGTTAATATAAAAATTAATATTAAATAAGTGATGTCTATTACAGTTTTTCTTGTAGTGTCGGAAGCTTATGTGTTTATGAGTGCAAATTTATAGAAGCATGCTGTAACCAATTTGAGTATGTCTAGGGATTTGTTTGGGTTTTTAAATTGGATGCAAAGTAAGCAAATTGGAGTTACAAATAATTAGTTTACTACTGCCTATTGAAAGATTGTTTGAAATGTATAAAGATTACAAATTTTCTTGAATGTATAAATATTTCCAAGTTAAAGATTTGTTTAAACTGAATGGAAGATCTGCTATTTATACTGCCTTTGTGGCTGCTTCTAAGAGAATCTGTCTACTACCTATTTATACTGCCAGTGGCTTGCAATCTGAAATGCTTGCAATCTTTCAATTGGCAACCTTAGATTCTGTTAGAAGCAGCCACAAAGGCAGAATGCATGTTTATCTTCCATTCAGTTTAAACAAATCTTTAACTTACTAAAGGCTAAAAAGAACTTATTACTACTAAGTATATGTTTAAAGCATTTTTTTTTTATACCTGTGAATGTAAATATATGTTAGTGTTTGGTTAGGTCCTACAACTCTTTCAACAACCTTAGTGGTTATGGATAAGATGCTAATGATTTTAGAATGTGTAGTGTGGCATATTGCTGATTTAGGATTGGTTTGTAAAGACTTCAGCATTTTCTAAAGATTGAGCTCGTTTGGTGTGACTTTGCAGAGGTATTAGCATCACAAAATGTCCAAGGAAATCCTCTACCGGCACCAACTACAAGTGGACCAAGTGGTGAAGCTACCCAATCTTCAATCCAAGCTTCCACCACCACCTAATCTGCAACCCAACCTTCCCTTCCAATTTCAAGTAGTACAAGTGCCCAAGTTACAGTAGCAGCACTTCAAGAGGGCATGTGTCATGCCCCAAAACCCCGGCATGTGACATCGGCACATACCTTAAGGTTCCCGAGAGTACAACACAATTGGCAGAGCATTGTTGTAACGCCCCAACTCTCGGGCCCATAAACATTTATACAAATACATTTTTAATGAGCCAATTACATACTTAAATAAATAAAAACATTTATTCAAAATTCACTGCATCAAAATATTTAATCAAATCAACGGAGTGTAAGAACCTTATTTGAGCTTACATCTATTTGGGAATCCTAATTGAATAAGGATACAAGAAGGGAAGTTTTATTTGGTTATCCGGTTTCTTAAGGTGAAGTAAAGTCCTAATTAATGAGGAATATCTATCCTATTAGGTTATGGATTGTGGAGGTGATAAGGATAATTTTTTGGGTTTTCTTTATGGATAAGAAACCTTAAGGCTTTCACCTATAAATATATATAAGGCTTAGGTCCCCCCTCTTTTACACAACATACAAGCACTACCCCATATTAGGAGTGCATAAGGACGTGTAGAGAGAGAGAGGAAGATCTTT
This sequence comes from Dryas drummondii, assembly GCA_003254865.1. NCBI lineage: Eukaryota > Viridiplantae > Streptophyta > Magnoliopsida > Rosales > Rosaceae > Dryas > Dryas drummondii. The sequence continues at coordinate 100,084 of QANW01002427.1, read as the reverse complement.
GCTAATTGCCGCACATCATCAATGGCTTCTCGAGGTTAGTACTTTTTGTATGCATATTTAAACGATCTTACATGTGGTATCAGAGCCGGTTATATGCATCTAAAGGTCTAAGCCTAAAAGATAAAATTAAAGATAAAAACGTTAAGAATGCTTGAAACCCTTTGTTAGCCGATTATGCACTTTGTCATACTTTATTAATTTTACTGCACCATAATCAGATTTTATAGAATACATGTTTGTATGATAAAGAATCTTGCGGCTTGTTTTGTTTGTTTCTCTGCCTATGTATGCAAAGTTTTCCTTTGATGTTTTAATTAATAGTAAGCATGTTTAATTAATTAATACATGTTATATGTATATCTTTCTCATGTTTTGATTAAGATAGAAAGATGATTAGGATTTTCTCTAAATTAATAAAGCAACTCATGGTTTTCCATTATTGAATTTAGTGATTAATTTACCTTGATTGAAGATCATATAGATCTATATATATATATATATAATTGTCGGTTTTACCATGCTGCACCTTAATTTGCATCCATGTTGATTCATGAAGATAATAAACTTTAGATATATGCCGACTCTCCATGGATTTGATTGTTGATTTACATGCATCAACATTTATATATAGTCATATACACATCAACAAATTCAAGTACTGATGTTAATTACTTGGATCAATATAAGATGGATGTTTTGAATATAAATGATCTGAATTCGGTGATATGCTTGTATTTAATTATGTATATTGATAGCAATTGTGGCAGTGCAGTCATAACGTTTTGTATATCCATTAAAGTTTCTAATTCCTAGATCAAAATGGTAAATATCTGAATTTAATTTGGGATTACACATCTGTATACATTTTTGTATAAGTATTTGATATATTATAGCACCAGGCTCCTTCTGTTGAGGTAGGGCTCACCAAATAGCCCAAGGCCCGAAGCCCACCCGAAGCCCGATTTGGCCCAACATTTGGGCCGGCCTGGCCCGGCCCGAAAATTTCTTGGGTTGGGCTTGGGCCATCCCCTTGAAGCCCACGGCCCGCCCAAAGCCCGGCCCGCTTAGGCCCGCCCAAAGCCCGGCCCGCTTAGGCCCGCCCAAAGCCCGGCCCGAAGCCCAAAGCCCAAAGCCCGTTTAATATCTTCAATAAAAAAAATATAGGATTTTGGCTATGTTATGAATTGAACTTAAGACCTCATAGAACAAATTTCAACTCTCAACCAACTGAGCTGACTAGTTTATTTGTCTAATTTGTGAATCATAACATATTTAATAGGTTTTTCGTTTGTTTACTCTAATAAATTATTAATATGCTTATTAAGTTATTATATAATTCTATAATATTAGTAAATAGTAATAGTGTAAAGTGTAAACTATACTATGTAATACCATAAATAATAAACTTTGAAAATTATATACAACATTACAAATTTACAACTATAATAAAACATAAATGTATATGTATATATACAACTTTTATAATACAACTATAATTAAAGTTATTAAACCATGATTGTTCATTAATTTAATAATTTGAACCGTTCATTTTATATGTTGATAGTCAAAGATTATCCTTACAAAAAATCGGCCAAATCGGAATTCATTTACCCATTCGATTATCATTAAAAAAACCATGATCATTCATTAATTCGACCATCGTTACGTCACTTTTACATATAAATACACTTGAAGAGTTGAAGAGTATAATTCTAATAACTTTCTCGTTGAAACCTTATTGTTTTCATAATTGTGAAGACCACAACGTGATTTCAACAATCTGAGTCGTTCATTTTCTATATTCATAGTAAAAGATCATCCTTACAAAAAATCAGCAAAATCAGAACTCATCTACCCATTCGATTATCATTAGAAAAATCACGATTGTTCATAAGTTGGACCACCATTATCTAATTTCTACATTTCCAATTGAACTAATTTTTTGCATGGATGATCTTTGAGTGAAAAACTAAAAAATGAACGGTTCGGATCATTGAAAACTTGGAAACACGATCGAGATGTGAGCTTTTACATATAAATACACTTGAAGAGTTGAAGAATATAATTCTAATAACTTTCCGGTTGAAACATTGTCGTTTCCATAATTGTGAAGACCACAACGTGATTTTAACAATCTTAGCCGTTCATTTTTTATGTTAATAGTCAAAGATCATCCTTATAAAAAATTTGCTATATCGGAATTCATCTACCCATTCGATTATCATTAGAAAAACCACAATCGTTCATTAATTCGACCACCGTTATGTCACTTTTACATCTCCGATTAAGCTAATTTTTTGCAAGAATTCTCTTTGAGTGGGGAACTAAAACTTGAACGATTCGGATCGTTGAAAACACGATCGATATGTGAACTTCTACATATAAATACACTTGAAGAGTATAATTCTAATAACTTTCCCGTTGAAACCTTGTTGTTTCCATAATTATGAAGACCACAACGTGATTTCAACAATTTGACTCGTTCATTTTCTATANATAAGTATATTAATAATTTATTGAAGTAAACAAACAAAAAAGCTATTAAATATGTTATGATTCACAAACTTAACAAATAACCTGGTCAGCTCAGTTGGTTGAGAGTTGAAGTTTGTTATGTGAGGTCTCATGTTCAAATCACAACATAGCCAAAATCTTATATTTTTTTTAACATATATATGTGTCTAAACAGGCTTTGGGCCGCCCGTTTGGGCCTAGCCCAGCCCGGCCCTCCAAGCCCGCAAGCCAAAGCCCGATGGGCGGGCCTTGGGCTTGTGTATTAAAGCCCAAGCCCGGCCTGAAAGCCCTATTGGGCTTCTATCATTCAAACCCGAGCCCGGCCCGAACCCGAAAAATTTGGGCCGGGCTGGGCCATTGCCGACCCCTATGTTGAGGTATATCTCAACTTATTTATGTTGAGGTATATTCTATTGGGGCCCACATGAGTCGTTTTGTGTCGATCCGAATCGTTCAATTTTTACATCTTCATTGATAGATCATCCTTGCAAAAAATTAACCAAATCGGAAATCATTTGCCTATCTAATTTTGATCAAATACATGGACGAACCAAATATTTTCGATGAAACCGTTCATTTGTTTGATCAAAGTTAGATAGACAAATGATTTCTGATTTGACTAATTTTTTGCAAAGATGATCTATGAATGAAGATGATCCTTGCAAACGGTTCGGATCGATACAAAACAACTCGTGTGGGCCCCAATAAGGTCATACCTCAACATAAATAAGTTGAGGTATACCTCAATAGAAGGAGCCTGATTATAGCACTAAACAATACATGTTATTGAGACATTACAGCACTTATATATGGATATACACTTATGACTTTTGGTATTATATGGAACTAATTTGGACCCACACACTTATCAAGTTTATGAATTTATGAATATGTGATGGTTTAATTAGATGTATATTGTTTTAAGTTTACATCTAATGTACGTGGCTGATTGTGATTAGTTTTCAATTAAAAAAAAAAAAAAGATTGTTCTAGTACGTTGTACGGTTCTTATGCAAGGAAGGGCTTGGTCATTTAATTGACTAGATTATATTGCTTATTTTCAATATTAAGGGGTTTTCTCTAAAAATAAAAAAATAAAAAATTTTGTTCTTCCTCTTTTTCATAAAGCAGGAATATATATGTTAAATTCTGCATAAAGAATTATGACCCATAAGGATGTCATGTTTTGATATATATGAAATATTTAATTGTTTAGTCCACAGATAATCATAAATTAAGTATTAATTCCTTATCAATTCAAGGTAATGATGACAAAATTGCATCATACGGCACCGTCAATTAGAGTTTTCTGTCTACAGATGTGAACCCTAATTGGATGTCACTTATGATGGAACAAGATATTACATTAACTTATATGAATATCAATTTGCTCTTTTTGTCCACAGATGATAAGGGTTTGATAAAAGATTATCATGTTAAGTTCATGCTTTTAGTCTTGTGAAAGAAACAAAGGGCATGTTGATATTCTATCCACAGATGATTATCATTCATGCATAAAGATTATTGGGGTTAAAGATTGATCATATTGCATATTTCGTTGAACCCTGAAGGGTAGCAATTTTAAGAAGTGGAAGCGAGACTAAAAGATTACTTTAGACCATGACTTAGCCAAGGATAAGTTTTCATAAAGAATTATAGGCTTTGATTTATCCTGATTGAATCATATGTGTATCCTAAATTTTCATGCGACTATAAATTTTATCCTCTGTTCGATCTATATTATAGGGTCCTAAGTGATAAAAGTTTTGATTTTTATACACACCTATAAACATATATACATGTAAGCTGTTAATATGGTGGGAGCATTTTGGACCATTATCATCGATTATTTTATACTGTTGACTCCTATACCTTAAAGCTTATATATACATATGGATTAACTCTTGCCTTTGTTTTGCATATGGATTAAATTGCTTTGCTCTGCCGTGTGAATGAGTATTTGTGGGATTTGATTTAACGTGTTCATTTTTGAATTTATAAAGTTTCGGTTTGAGATTGGTTTGCCTATATTGTTCAGACTCATGAATATAGATCTCTGTATATATTTATTGGTTTTGATTTTGATCTGTATATTTTATGTATATTGAAAGTTAAAGAGTAAAGTTATGCATATACCTATTGATCTATAATTTCGATAACAGCAGATATATATATATATATATAAAAGGTACGTTGGATTTAATTTGGACAAACACATGTTTGTATATCTATATTTGTTCAGCTCTAATTTCCACATAGCAATATCATGATCAAAAGAAAAGGCACTGATATCTATATATATAAAAGGATCAGTATACGGATTAATATTACATATATGCATATTAAATATTCAGTACGTGCTCTCTAGAATTAATCAAGAAAGCTTTGAAGTGTATATATTTTAGATTGCTTTTAATTAGTGATTGTCGAAATTGATGTATATATGTATCTAATTGCCTTGACATACATATGAATTATATATATGTATGGATTGACTTTTGATTTGAGATAACATATGGTTAGTTAATCTTTTGACTTACCGTTTATGGATTATGGATCAAGCATCAAGAATTTTACATGATCGGCAATTTCATGATCTAAATGCTATCGGATATATATATATAATTAAAGATATAAAGCAAATATGATGATGGAACACTACTATCGCATGCATGTTTGATTGCTTTGATATATGGATGTGTTAGACTTAACTGCATGACCATGACATATTTAATTAAAGCATTTATGGTCGATTATATGCATAGCTATCTGATCATAGAATACATAATTGATGTATCTGAAACTTATGAATATAGTGACTTGAATATGAAGTTGAACTTGCAATAGGTCTTTCTTTGCTACAGATTTTTGGTTGCATATTGTTAGCCTTCCTATATACTTTGAAGTCATATATAGCTATCTATAAATATGTGTTGCTATAGTTTTCATCATATAGATTGATTATAAATTCGCTAAAGTTTCCATTATTTGCTATGTCATATAACTCTAGCAATGACATGTTAAAGCTTCTTCAGTTCTTGATCCCGCTCTAAGAAAACTCTAAAGAAGAATATATTGTCAAAGTGGTCCATTCATTTCTAAATTTTCTTAGTTCAAGGATTTATTTTGATCAAGATTGCATTTTTGGATTATAACAAATAAAAATCCTTCCAAAAGGAGGTTAAATATTGTATTTGGTTCAATTAAAAATAACACATTGTAATGTATGTATACACAAATTTTTGAATATTTCTTCTTGCCCACAGGTGTAGAAATTTTCATGAATTTTGTATTTTATATGTTGGCTTTGTGATAAAGTTTTTATTATTGCATTTTATTCTCTGCCCAAAGGTGAGATTAATAATGCATACAGAATTTTTAAAAAGCTGAAAAGAACAATTAATATTTTTCTCGCATATTGTTTTGGTATGCTTATATTTATATTCAGTCATGACCTTTATGCTTCCATTGAGATAGGATTCTTATTTGGTTTTTGGTACATTGTTTTTCTTGTACCTATAAGGAATTTTGGACTATAGTATCCATGAAAGAGATTTCTCAGATGCATTAATGTTATAAATACGTATTTTTGTTAGAACAAGTACGTTAAGGCTTATGTTATTGCATATTGTTTGTTTAGTCATCAAAACACCATTCTTCAAGGGTTCTTAAAGTGATGCGTGAAGTGAATTTTATTATCTGTGAAAGGGTCCCTAGACTTGATATCTGACCCATTGAATAAAGTTGTCTCTAATTCAGTTTTTCAGAAGCATGTCACCAACATGAGGGTGCTATCCAGTCTTAAAGATGCCCTAATTTAGTGGGAGCTATTAAGCTTTTAATTTGCTTATTTTTAAGTTGGTGATTCCTGTATATGTCTTAAAGTTAAGGAGTGTTATGTTTGCTTTCAAGTTTATAAATTGATTAAATTTCAGTTTTAAAATTTTTCAGTTTATTATGCAACATAAATAAAGATGTCTTTGTCGATATAAGGGCTTTTCATTAAGCATTAAGGTTAGATCACATAGTGATCATAAAGAGGACCATTTATATGTCAAGTGTGATATTTCACAATTAAGCTCACTTGTCATATAACTTTTGACAATAACTTGTTGGTACTTTATGTGAATATCGTTGCTTATTGTGATTATAGGTGGATGATAACATTTACATTGGAAATCATGTCTATAGTCCTATGAGTTGATGATATTTGACACTAAGTTTGAGATAGATATTGTTATCAAATAGCTTTCCAAAGTTGTGCACATAAGGAAATTGATCCTTGATTGTAAAGAAGGGTTTTTGAATAGATGTGGTGCTCAAGTGGAAGCATGTAAGAACCTTATTTGAGCTTACATCTATTTGGGAATCCTAATTGAATAAGGATACAAGAAGGGAAGTTTTATTTGGTTATCCGGTTTCTTAAGGTGAAGTAAAGTCCTAATTAATAAGGAATATCTATCCTATTAGGTTATGGATTGTGGAGGTGATAAGGATAAGTTTTTGGGTTTTCTTTATGGGTAAGAAACCTTAAGGCTTTCACCTATAAATATAAGGCTTAGGTCCCCCCTCTTTTACACAACATACAAGCACAAAACCTACCACATATTAGGAGTGCATAAGGACGTGTAGAGAGAGAGGAAGATCTTTGCTAATTGCCGCATATCATCAATGGCTTCTCGAGGTTAGTACTTTTGTATGCATATTTAAACGATCTTACACGGAGTCCCACTACCTCGTCTTCTTCCCACTGTCTCCTCAGCATGCTTATCCTACAAAGCACAAACCCTACACCACATCCATGGTGTACCGGGTTATACAACAAACTCGGTAAGCTCATAGAGCTCGTATGAGTGAAATAACTTAAAGAAAAACCTCAATTCATAATCAATTGACCAATAATTCAAGCATCAAAATTATTATAATTCCTCAATTCACATAATATTTCAACAATAATAAAAAATTATTCTAGCAATTTAAACGCCTAATCGTCAACTATTAACCTCAACATAAAAAATTCATATCCTAATCAATAACCTTATTGCATTCCAATCATAACAATATTTAATCCCTTAATAGGCAAAATCATCATCATTTCTATGCTCAGGATTCAAGTCTAGACTTTACCAAGTCCTAGCAAACAATGCATACAAGCAAACAATGCAAACAATCCAACTATCTAATTTCACTCACAGTGCAACCAAGTGAAAAGAACAAAATGCCCTTCACGGCGCCTTTGCTCGGATTTCTAATCCAACAACCGAAATGACATCGGGGATAGAATTCTTAAGCCAAGTACCTGTTAAGACCAAACAACCAACACTTAATAAATTACAGGTTTCTCAACAAACAAATTGGTCTGAAAAAGAGTCGGCCACCACGTGCGGTGGCTGCCCAATCACAGATTTCACAAACTTATACTTTCAAGTTTAGAATTTGACCTCAAAGGGTTCAAGTAGCTGAGCAGAGGCAAAAACAATATAGCTTGAGTCGCCAGCACCACCACACAGGGTGGAGATTGCCGTGGACGGACCTGGCAGATAATGGGTCTCTCAATTCGTCACAACATAAGCAAAACCAAACACATAAAAACAAGGAGCATGATGAGAGAACCAGATTAATACCTGACTCGACGGAAACAACCATCGGAAATGTCAGAAATTGGCCGGAGAAGTCACGGCCATTATGGCTTTGATCCACTGTCGTTAGGGATTGGGTGGGTGATCGGAGCACACCACCATGCTCTGCTCGACGAGAGGAAGAAGATGATGGTGATGCAACGCTGCAACTCCGCCGGAAATGGAGTCAATGCCGGCGAAGGCTAATCGGACCTGCTCGAGCACACGTGATGTCGTCATCATTTTATAGGTGATCAGCTCACATGGAAGAGAGAGGAGGAGGAGATGACTCCATTGCCGCCGATCTCGTCGCAATCAGCTGCCGGACGGCTGAGAATCAAAGAGAAAGGGAAAGAGTGTGATTGGAGAGGGATGAGGGAGAAGAGAGAGAACTGGGAGTCGGGGAGAGATGAACTTGGATGAGGATCGAGCAGAGTAAAGAGATGAACTTGGATGAGGGTCGAGCAAAGTAGTATCTTGAGACTTGTCAACTTCTTGGATTCAATTAGTGTTGTTGTTTATTCGATATTTCGTATCGAGTATGTTTTGTTAATTTCTCTTCTATTGATTTGAGATGGTTTTGAGTTGATTACTTTGATTTTATGTTTGAGTAATTTTGAAACCTTTATTCTATATTTGCTGTATATTTTGAATTTATGAAATTACTCAAGGTTGTAACAAACTACCGTAAACTTGAGAGTTGGTCTTATAAAAAAGTTTTATTTTTACTTTACATATTTTTCGTAATTTATTATCTGTGATTCAAGTCGGTCTTATTAATTAAAAATACTTTATCTATCTTGAGTATTTTAGGAAATTAATGCTTGATTAGTGACATTAATCTCTTGAAACATTTAAAATACGTACATTTATTGTATATCCGAAATTCGGTTGTGATAATGTCTAATTTTTGTCAAAATTTTCATCGCGAAAATTTATGCGAAATCCGAAATTTTACTGCCGAAGTTTCTTCAGGCCGTTTCTTCAGGCCGCACCACCTCTCCAGATCAATTTATTTCCTTTTGGAAAGAGACAAACCAAAAACTTGGCTATATCAAACAACCAAAACAAAACTGCTGCAGGGCTACCCGAGCTTCTTCTCTCGTTCTGCAATTTCAGCCATGGCTGCTACCTAGCAATCATCAAATCATCTAATCGCTCGGATTCCAACCCAATCTCGCATCCACACTCGCAGCGACCTAATCAACTTGGACGATCGAAGACAAACCAGTGCCTCCAAGTCGCGCGACGACCTGCCTGTCCACTGGGCTCCGAGCACCTCGCACACCCAGCAGCCCATACTCTTTACACCGATCGACGGCGTCGCACCCATTCCTCTCTAGCTGATTTGCAGCCAAACACAATGATGACATCTCCAAAGAAGGAAAAGGTAGTCCGATTCCTTTCAATAATTTCACACCAATCCTTGTATTTGTTCTCCAACTGCTGCTCCAATCAAAATGCTAGATTTGAACCCCCCAAACAATGGTGTTCTTAGTTTTCTTTTTCTGTTGAGATTCTTGGAGAGATTTACTTGAAAGATCCTTTTCTTTTTGTCTGAAGAATTCCCTTGTAATTCTGGGTTTTTGTTGCATGCATATGCATTTTGTTTTTGTTCCATATAAATTTTTCACCAGGTATTAAATATTTTCACAGGATTATAAACTTCCATAATTACTGGAAAAATGAAATTAATATTACTTGATATTGGCTGTATTTAAAAGTTAGAATTACAAGTCAGAGAAAAAAAAAGAATGAAAGATGTAGAAGCAATTAAAACATGATATAACAATGTTCACATGCATCTCAGTGGATATTTAAATTTCAAGTAATATGGTGACAAAAGTGTTTAGTTGTTAGTAAATTTATGTGTGAGCGGAGAAGAATGTTTGGTCTGCTGCCTGAAATTGAAACCAAAACTAAATACTAGCAGTAGATTTTACAGTGCCTAAATCATATCCCTACACTAAGATATTGAAGGAGATTTTACCAAGATAGCAAGACCCAAGTGCTTATCATGCTATAAGTGTTATAATTTTAGATTAATTACAATAATGACAGAAGTTTCTTCTCATTTGCTTTTAGTAATTGGAAGTTTATGAAACATCCTCAAATGACTGCTTTTGGGGTATTCAGCTCAAAACTTTATGGGTTTCTTTCTCTTTCTGTTTGGTTCACGATTGTTGGGTTTGTTGTCTTTGTATTTGTTTGATATGAATACCTTTTCTTATTTTAAGATTCTAGTTGGAAGTTTGATATCCGAATTACTGTTTACTGTGTTAGTGTTTATCTTTACCGGTTTCTTTATTCAGCACATTGGATATAGTTTTCACCATAGTTGGAAGGCATAGGGGAATACTGTGCTGGATTTATTGTCAGATGAACTCAGGATATTAGGAAGATGGAGAACATAAGGAGCTGCTCCTTTGATTTTCCTTTTCCTTTTCTGATTTTTTAATATTTTTTTTTATTTTATTGAATTTTCAGTTATATTACTTTAACAGACCAGATTTTTTTTAGTTCTTTTTTCTAGGTTGGATAATTTAGTTCTCAGACCCAAAAAGATTATTTAGTCCACATAGTTCAAATTTGCCCTTCACCTCAGCCCAAAAATAGGCCAATGCATACATGTCAGCATTTAATTTTGACCGGATGGAGGGTTAAAATTGACTTCATCTTGAAATGTTAGATTGATATTTTAAAGGACCGAGAGCAGAGTTGAAATTCGAGCTAAACTATTAGGGGGCCAAATATAATTTTATTCTTTAAAATTTTAATCTAAAAATATATATAACTTTTTCCCTCCCCTCCCACCTCTGTATAGGGGTGGGCATATTAACCGCGGACCGCCAAAACCGGCCGAACCGCACCGCAAAAAAACCGCAAAAAACCGCGTTGACCAAAAAAAGTCAACACCGCCAAAAAAACCGAACCGCACCGCTTCTCTCCGGTTCCGGTTCTACACCTTATTTAACCGCACCGAACCGAACCGCACCGTATATTTGCAAAAAATATATATTTTTATATTTTTATACACATATTGTCATATACACCATTTTATATATTTTTTTATATATATTTATACCATTTTTATATACTTTTTATACACTTTTTGTACACATTTTTATACACTTTAGACCCTAAACCCTAATAAAATATTAAAATTAATATTAACCTAACTATATTTTAAGGGTTANATATGTAAATGTAATAAAAAAACCAAACCCCAAAAAACCCCAATATGGCCAAACCCAAAAAATATGTTTTATATAAATTATAAAACATTAAAACAATAAAACATATATAAATATAATAAAAAGATCAAACCCCAAACAAAACCCCAATCTTACCAAACCCCAAAACATTAAAGCATATGTAAATATAATAAAAAGATGAAACCCCAATCNATATACTAAAATTTTTAATTGTTTATAGTTCTAGGGTATAATATATAGTTATATACTATATAAGTGTATATAGGGTATATGCCATATAAGGTAATAAGGTATAGGATTTAAAATTTATGGTATAAGGCTTAGAAACATATGTAAATGTAATAAAAAGACGAAACCCCAATCTTGCCAAACCCCAAAATATATGTTTTATAATTTTTATAAATCATTAAAACATATGTAAATGTAATAAACAGACGAAACCCAAACGAAACCCCAATCTAAACCCCAAACGAAACCCAATCTAAAGTTCTAAACCCCAAAAATAAAAAACTTAATTCACTACACGTCTACAACAGTAAAACACCAAAACACAAACCTAAAAGGCTAAAACAGTAAAACATAAACTGATAAACCAAACCCCAATCTCGCGCCGCCCTCTCTCTTTCAGTCTCACAGTCTCACTCATCTCTCTCAGTCCGACTCTGAGCTCTCAGTCACCGACTCACTCGACTCACTCAGCTATCTCGCGTTGGCCTCTCTCTCTCTCTCTCTCGCTCATTCTCTCCCCATCTCTATCGAAGACTAGAATGTCACACCGTCGCAGGCTTCGCAAATCGCAACTGAACAGGTATGCGTATGTCTCATTGTCTCTCACTCTCAAGTCTCAATGTCTCATCTCTCTTTCTCTCGTCTCTCAGACTTTACCCTCTCATCTCTGTCTCTCATCTGTCACTAGGGTTTCCAATTCAAACTAGGGTTTCGAATTCTAATTTGGGGATTTTTGTGTTATTGCACTGCAATTATTGCAGCTCTCAGTCATCTCTTTCACTCTCTCGCCTCTCCCCTCTCATCTCTGTCGAAGACTAGAAGGTCGCCCCGTCGCAGGCTTCGCAAATCACAACTGAACAGGTATGTCTCATTGTCTCTCACTCTCACTCTAAGTCTCAATGTATCATCTCTCATTCTCTCGTCTCTCATACTTCACCCTCTCATCTCTGTCTCTCATCTGTCACTAGGGTTTCGAATTCTAATTTGGGGATTTTTGTGTAATTGCAGCTCTCAGTCATCTCTCTCACTCTCTCGCCTCTCGCCTCTCATCTCTGTCGAAGACTCAAAGGTTGCAGGGTCACAAGGTCGCAGGCTCGCAGCTTCTAATCTGAACAGGTATGTATGTCATCTCTCTCACTATGAAGTCTCGTCTCTCATCTCTGTCTCTCACTCTAAAACAGTGAAACTAGGGTTTCGAATTCAAAGAATCAAATTTGGGGATTTTTGTGTAATTGTTGCTGGTTTCGAAATCAATCAATTAGGGATTTTTGTGTAATTGCTAAAAGAAATTGACTTAGGAACTGAATTGATTTGTTACAAGATAGTGAATTTAATCAATTAGCACTGTAGATTACACTAATTTGCTGAAAGAAAGTGACTTAGGAACTGAATTGATTTGTTTTAAGGAACTTTCAGATTTGTTTATATGTTGTGCATCTTTCAGATTTGTTTATATGTTGTACTTGTGCATCTCTCAGATTTGTTTATATATTGTGCATCATTCAAATTTGTTTATATATTGTGCATCATTCAGATTTGTTTATATATTGTGCATTTGTGCATCATTTAGATTTGTTCATTTCCTTCTCTTATTTACTGCATTTAGGGTTGAGGAGGGATGGACCCCCAATCAAAAGACACTCCTAGCTCATCCACTGCCTCTGTCACTTCACCAACACTAACACCAGTTATACCAGCACCTACGTACATCAACAAATTCAACACCTACACCATCACCAACACCAACACCAGCCCCTACACAAACTGCACCAAGTGAGAACCGTGGTGAGAACCGCACCGCACCGCATTCAAGACGGTTTGGTTTGGTTCGGTTTTTTTATTTTTTTCACGGTTTTAAGCACCGAACCGCACCGTCTATTTATGTCTGGCGCGGTGCACGGTTCCGAGGGAAAAGTGAGTCGAACCGCACCGCGCCCACCCCTACCTCTGTATCTTATCCCAAATCTATTTTTCAGTTACAACTCTTCGCAAATCTTTTACTCCCTCTCTGTGCAGTCTCTCTGTGTTTCGTCTCTCTTCCACTCTCAACACCACCACCTCCTAGCATGGGTCCTGTTTGAGAGAATTCAAATCCTGAAAGGATTCTCCTCTGTCCTCACTATTGAGCTTCCCTTCTCTTCCCTCTCTTCTCTCTTGTATATAACCTTATTATTCTTCAAACATGACAAAAATCAAGGCCCTGCTTTATTCCGTGCAGCCAAATCGAGCTTCTCCCAGGTGTGAATTTTAGTTTTCTGCCACGATTACATGGCCTCTAGGCTCTAGGTCAGGATTTTTTTTTCTTTAGATATTAGACGTTCTCTCTCTTTGTTTTTTGTTTTTTGTTTTTTTGTTTTTTTGTTTTTTTCTAAATCTTGCTAATGAAGGTTACTGTTGTTGCTGGCTTGATTTTTGAGTCTAAAATATTCAATTTATTTCGTAGAATTTTTATTTTACATATCCATTTTCTGGATTTAGGTTTACAGTTCATCAATTGGGCATTGTGATGATTGAGTTGGTTATTAGCTGATTTGGGCTTTTTTTTTTTTCCATCTTGAGAGGAGCCGTGGGTTTCTATTAGGTTTCTTTTGGCAAATAATAGGAACAAAAGTTTCCTGATTAATTTTTAAGGAGGTGAAAGATTTGAAAGAAAGAGAGAGAGGCCGGGGGGGGGTTGTTAGCTTCAGGTGGCAAACTGAGAGGATTTAAGTTTCAGGGGGCAAAGTGAAAAAAAGTGTATCTTACAGGGGGCAATGGTGTAAATAAGCCTTAAAATTTTAAACTAAAACAAATTTGATGTGGTTTATTTGTGCAGGTGTCAATCTGTTATTTGTTATTTGTACCAAATCAACAAAGTTACATGGCATAAAGGCTAGACTGGACTTTCTCCAAATTCAGGCCCAAATCTTGAAATACACAGAAAACTGATTCAAATCGCTTGTTGCTGTACCCTATGAACCTTACATGGCTTTGAAACTGATTCAAATTGCTACCCATGAAGCTGAAAACCCAACAGAGCTCTCTCTGAGGCAAGCCTTTGAGCTTCTTGAACCAAAACTCAGACCGCCATTTGCATTAACAATCCCAAACCCACAAGAATACTTGCTGCTCAACAAAGCAATACTTTATGGGGTTTTATGCGAAACCCATGTTACCAAAACACATATTAAACACTTACATGCCATTGTCACTGATGGGTATGGCTTGTTTGTTAGTTTCCTTGTCAAGGTCGTGAATGAATTGTATGTAAAACTTGTTGAACCGGTGAAATGCCAATTGATTTGGGTCACTAAGGAGATGATTGATGTTCTAGCAGTAGGTGTTGATGGTTTATTGATTTGTTTGTTGAGGCAAATTGTTGGCGGAGATTTTAGTGATGGAAATTTGTGGTTGTGCTTTGAGATGGTGACAATTTTTTTGACCAAATGGGATTCTCTGTTAGAAGTAGAGCCGATGATTTTGATGAGTGGGTTGTATACATATCTTCGGTTGTTAGCGGATCACTATAGGTTGTTAAGTAATCCAAAATTGGAGGCATTAAAGCAATTGGAGATTGATTTTTGTATTAAAGTTTTAAAGGAGCAGTTTTCTTTGTGTGTGAAGATTGGGAGGGATCTTGTTCGGCTTCTACAAGATTTGGTTCATTTGCCCAAGTTTAGAGCTATATGGAAGGATTTGGTATTGAACCGGAGTGAGTTTTCACAGCTCTATAAAACAAGGACTTCAAGTCAGTATATGTTACTTCGGATTACTCCAGAAATGGATGCCCAATTGCGATTTTTACTCACTCATGTGAAGTTGGGGAGCCAGAAGCGTCACCAGGCATGGTTTTCCAAGAAGTTTCTATGCGAACCAAACAAAGAGTCTTTGATAATTGACATTGTTCGTTTTATATGTTGTGCACACCACCCACCAAATGAAATCATTCAGTCAGATGTCATTCCAAGATGGGCTGTTATAGGTTGGCTATTGAAATCTTGCACGAAGAAATATGTTGAAGCCAATGTGAAACTGGCTCTACTTTATGATTGGCTCTTCTTTGAGGAAGGAGTAGATAATATTATGAATATTGAGCCTGCAATGCTATTGATGGTATACTCTATACCCAGATACATTGATGTGACTCACACTCTTCTTGAATTTCTGTTCCTTCTTGTGGACAACTATGATGTGGAACATCATGATATCTTAGTTAAAAGTGTGTCGTCATCTTTTAGTGTACTTGTTAAGAAAGGAGTGATTCTCTCACTTGATGTCTTGACCACTTGTGATGCACTTTCTCCTATCTTGAAAGAGAGGCTTGGTAGGTTTTCGTTAGGTACGAAAGTGGAAATTTCTAAAAAATTGCCACAAGCTCATCTTCCTGGTCACTTTGTGTGTTTGGCGAATTCTTCTTGTATGGAAACTCCAACACCATCACCAAAACGGCAACCTAAATGCAGTCAGGGAGATAAACAAGCTCATCTTCTTGGTCACTTTGTGAGTTTGGCGAATTCTTCTTGTATGGAAACTCCAACACCATCACTAGAACGGCAATCTAAATGCAGCCAAGGAGATAAACAAGCTCATCTTCCTGGTCACTTTGTGAGTTTGGCGAATTCTTCCTGTATGGAAACTCTAACACCATCACCAGAACAGCAACCTAAATGTAGCCAAGGAGATAGATTTGCTAGCAAATCAGCTGATACTTCTGTTATGATATCTGATGATGCAGCTCTTTCTTTTAGTCTATCAGTGGTGGCCAGCAAAGGTCAGGTTCATGATATAGAGAATTTGGTTCAAAATCTTGGAGAAGCAACTGAGAAATCAAATGCAGCAGGTCTTTGTACTTTGGAAGAATTGTTGTTTTTATTTGTGAATTTTGATGACCAAGGACCAAAGAGAGGCTTAAGTTGTCCTGATGCTTTATCTTCTAAAATAACAAAGTTGTATGAACTGAATGGGTACAAATTATTTGCTCCTCTTCAATTACTTCAAGATAATCCTGAATATGATGATGAAGTAGGGTCTCCCACGGCCATAATTACTCGTTTTTTTATTTTCTCTCAGCATCATAATATGCAAGATATGCTTCTATTTTGGTTGAGGAATGGTTTCCCAGTGGGACCACGGTTATTATCTTATGCAACAAGACTATCTTATGAGGCACGCATGGTGGGTTGCAAGGGAGATGCTATGGTTGACGGTAATTCTATTACTCCAAGTGATTCAGGCATGCATCTGTTGCTCTTTCATGTTAATGGGTATTTTTCTTTTCTGAATGGCAGAAGTGAAAACTCTCATGAAACCATTAAGTCTAGTTCTAAAGTGGAAAAGAAGTTGGCTTCAATGTTGGTGGATAATGCCTTTGCTGCTTACAAGTGTTTCCTCATGTATTCAAGAACTGCCTTATTTAAAGATGCTGAAAGGTCTTTGTCGAAGCTCTTTTTTTCTGACATAATGTCCTGTTCTGTTTGGGAGAAGAAAAGATTAAAATTCTTGTTTTTCTGTGTCTGTTATCATCTTTCTGATTTATCCATTGGCGAGGAAGGCATCATAAAGCTACTTGTGGGTCAATTAGATCATGCTGATATTGTTAATATGCAGATTGAGATTGGCTTGCAAAATTTCTCCATTTTTGGTGAGAACACTGAAACCATTTTCCACTTAATTATGGACTCTCTTAATTGGGGTTGTGTGGAACAACATAAGTTCTGGGGTTTGATTAAATCAGAGCTAGCCGTTTCCAAGGTTCAAGTGGAGAAGGTTATTATGGAGTTTTTCTATTTGGACAAATTAGATGCAAATGTAAGTGCCATTGCGGTTGAAGGCTTTTTGACACTTTGTAGTTGTTGTCCACCCACACCTGAGCTTGTTGGGGCTATCATGTTATACCTAACAATATCTTTGAGGATTTTGCTTCTGCTGTAATGGCTAAATGGGCTGTAACCAATGCCTCAATGCTATTTGATAGCTTGGCTGACTTTTCAGAAAAAGTTGACTACAAGAATAAGGATCTTGCCATTCATGATTCAGCAGGAATTATGATAAACCGTTCTGCCATTTTATGGTTATTGAATTATTTTAATGCACATGGGAGTGGCACTGGTATTTCTGGCAACTTCTCCATACAGGATCTGTGCAAAAAATCAATGCCACAAGTATGATGGATATTAGCCTTTTTCATCAGAAGGTAAGCTGTTGTTCGGGTTACTATATATCTCATTTGGTAAATGATTTGATCTTGTAGTTTGTGATCTATGATATTTTAATCCCAAATTTGAGTCCAATTTAGAAGGAACAGACTAATCAGACTAATTGCAAATTTTAAGAGTTCTATCTCTAGATATGGGTTGTTCATTAGTAGCGAAAAATTGATATTTTTTAGTATAGGAAAAACACACACACATACACACACATACATATATGTTTAAGCCTTCCGCATAAGGTTTTCTTGTCTTTTCAAAGGAATTAAAACATATGTGTATTTTATATGCTTATAGTTTGGCTTCGTAATACTTAATGTTTCGACTATTTTTAGCAGGATTTAAGTTAATGAATGCATGTTTGATTGACTATAATATGTATTGCTCTTGTAAACAGCCAGAGAAAACTTATTTGACATGAATCTTTATAAATTTTTAATAAATTTCTATTTAGCATCTCTGGTTTTATTATTTTTTGTTACTTTTTAAGGTCCATGTTTCATAGCTGCACTGTTTTTGTGTTCAAAAGGTCTTTCTTTTGAGAGTGGACCTACAGTCTGCAGATAGGATGGTTGTATTCCAAATGATTGAAGAGGAATTCTTATCAATGGTAACTATTAAGGTCCAAGAATAATGCTAATTGGTTTGCACTCCCTCTGGTGATATCACAAAAGGTACTTCCCATAGCAGATATAATTCTCATGTTTTTATTTATTTATATACTTTTGTCACCTTGGTGTTGATCTCGTATAGGTATTTTCTTGAAATAAGTTATAAGGTATACATTGAAACATACCATAATCTACTAAATTCAGTTTAGAGCAGCTGCACCAATCTACGGGGGCTTTGTGTACAAAATGCTTTGTGGAATTAGTGGCAGAATTTATGGGTAAAATGATTTCATGTGTCCTGGTTATTAGTGGAATTTCTAGTCTATAACATGGGCAACCGCCTATTGGTTGGCCAAATGTTTGTGTTTGAGAAAACGGTATGAACATGCTAATGCAGGAGCCACCTTTGGTGAGATGCCGAAGGCCGGTGTGAAGCCAGAATTTTCTATTTTTCTATTGGAGTGATTCCAATACACCTTTGGTGCGATGCCAAAGGCTGGAGTGAGTCTGGATCTATCTTCTCTTTCCTACTCTTACTATTGTCCTACATCACATGCCTAAAAGTTGTATATATCCATTTTATCCAAACAGAGCTGTAGGGAAGGTGCAAACTCTAGAAGAAGAGTTTCATCTATTTACCCAAACATTTATAAGTCTGCTTATTAGTTATTACAGCTATTCTTATATAAAAAAAAAAAGTTTAACAGCCATTGGACACTGAAAATAGCACACTAAATTATGGTCCTTCATATCCCATAACTAAGAGTAATCTTAATTTGGCATATATCCTTCTGATATTTGAAAATTTGACTAGTCAACACTGTCATTGGAATTAGGAGTTTGGATAGCTAACCAAACCTAGATGGACAAAGACTAGGTGTGTGAAGATGGATTGTTTTGACATTTCTTTTTTGTCTTTGACAGATCCACCAACAACAAGTGCACTTACACATGCACATGCGCATGTCTGTACCATGCTGTTAAACCAAAATATAAGGGCTTAAAGAAAGACCAGGATGAATCAGGACCATGTATGTTACATGTATGTATCTGCATTCACATATGTGGTGATAAAGGTAACAAATAATTTTTTCTTGAATTTATACCTACTGCTATGATATACATAAGTGTAAGTACTCTTCTATTAACTATTGTGTACGAAAATCTGCCTGAGTTAACCATTAGGTAAAATTAGTGTGCAAAGACTCACCTACATCTGAGTTTAAAGTGCACGGACTTGCTACTAATTTGGTGTTATAGAGCTAAATTGTTTTTGGTAATACTAAATTATTTTAACTTTCATGATTTTGAATTATTACCCATGTCCACATTACATTTCTATCCTGTAATGCCGAAGATCTTGTGATATTTAACTTTGTTACTCTTTTCTAAAAAAAAAAAAAAAAATTTACAAATCTTTTTCAAATTAATGAAAAGTAAGTTGTTACGTTTTGTAATTTGATATCTACGTTACATCCCTTCCATCCAATCATTTTATTCATTCTATCACTTGCTGATGAACCTACTGCTTTAATACTATTTCTCTCTGTGATTACTCTTATCTTTTGTGTTCTTGTATGGTCAA
The DNA here is from genome assembly GCA_003254865.1 of Dryas drummondii. NCBI lineage: Eukaryota > Viridiplantae > Streptophyta > Magnoliopsida > Rosales > Rosaceae > Dryas > Dryas drummondii. The sequence goes on along the minus strand of QANW01002427.1, from coordinate 80,128 downwards.
GTTGATGGCCAGCTTGGTAAAGGCCACAAGGCTGCTGCTTATTTTTATGACCTGTGGAATAGAAGCTTTAGCTGCTCAAACACTAATTGCTTCAACTGGTGACTAGGTTTTTGAAATTACTGTTCTGAATTCTGATTTTTGGTATTGGATTTTCAGCCTTAGTGCCTACTGGATTCCAGGTAGAATGTCCAACCAGTCTTAACGGGAAATTGTTGATATACATGTGTACGAAATAATTGTTTTATCAGTCATAAATATTGGAAGAAAACTCCCACTACCAGAACTAAAACACTCTCAGTTTACTGTTCAAATCATATTGAGAAAATGTCTACTTATCTTCAACAATAGGCCCAAAAATCTCGATCAAAATTTTCAATGAAGGGCAGACCTGTGAGGATGATGATGCCAGTGGTGCAATATTAGTTGTAGGCATGGCAAATGACTTCTCTTCAAATGCAAATCAATTTCAATTTTTTTTTTTTTTTTTGTTTAAGTTACATTTTGATTAGTATCACTCGCATGTTTTTGGACAACCGTGGAATGTAAATGTTCTTCTGCCTTCCAAAGCAAGAAGTACTGTATTATTGGGTTATGTCAATTGACCAGGCCGGAAACTCTTGATCTCATCTCCATGCTCTATCAACGTATTAAAATTAAGTGAATATATGATTTTTTTATATATCGGTTATACTTAATAATTTCTCCCTAATTAGTCTGTGAATTGTTGACTGACCAATGGCTTTGCTAAGATATGTTTAAAATTTTCAAAATTTCCTTTTTCAATATTTTTAAGTAACTGTTCTAACATTGATTATGTAAAAGAAAAACCATAGAACAATGCAAATATGAAAAGCCAATTCGTTTGGACCATGTCTTTGGTAATTTGTATTTGAATAAAAAAAAAAAAACTTAGCCAACTTTTAAGTAGTTTGATTTTCTTTCTTTTTGGTATTAATTTAATTATAGATACAGGTTACATAATTGAGGTAACCATCTCTTTCATATATCAGCCCTCTGTTTAGTTTCTGAAGTTAAATCTGGCGCGCACTCCTTTTATGTTACTTAAAATGTGGTATTTCTCACTAGACTAATAGATAAGTACAAGGGCTCTTGTAGTAAAACACACTGGTGTCGACAAAAATATAAGAACTTGTGAAATTGGTGTCAACAAAGAAAATTGTAAGACACGTAGTACTTAGCTTCACAAGTTGGAAAAATTATAGGATATAACTGATATACCGTCACGTGATATAGTCAATCAAATGGGTAAGGGTATTATTGGACGATGTGTTTATATTAGTAGAGTATAATATTAATAACATTCACTCATATTATAACATATACACTGATTATACCACAATAATTTCTCCACAAGTTGATAAGGCCACTACACTTGTAATAGTAAGATTCCCAAATCTTTTTATTTATCGAGCAAGTTGGAGAACCCGCGCCTTCATCCCCTCACTACTGGCCATCCCCTTTAATCACTTTCATTCCTCACACATCCACAGGTGAGAATATTTTTATTTTCAGCTTTTGTTTCTTAGTGCATGTTGCATGTGCTTCCAACTTCTTTATCTTCTCTAGCTTATTTCCTTGCCTAATTGTAGGAATTGACACCAAAGCATTTCTAATAAATTTGTGCACAAAAAATGTTGTTGAACCGTTCAATTAAGCTTATTTTATGAAACTTCAATTTTCTAAATTCTGTTTTTTTTTTTTTTAATCAGAACAATTTCCTCGGGATGTTTATTTTTTAGGAGGCTTGCCATAGTTGGATGAGATTTATCATCTTCAAAGGCATGCATTGTTCTCTTAATGGTGAGATTACTTATTGTTGAATGCTTCTCCTTTTGTGTGTTAAATTTTGAGTAATATTTCTTATTTTTGTCTTTCTGTCAAGCATAGATCTTTAAGAAACAAATGAAGGAAGTCCATTTTAGCAGCATTTTGGTCAAGAATTATACACCACAAAGTTGAGATGCTTTTAGTAGATGCTAGAAGCTCATGGTCTTGCCATATTAGACTTACAAACTCACTTCTCTTCAAAATTTGACAATGGGATGTTGGCCAATGACTGTTTTCTTTCCTGAGACTTACCATTAAAGTGGGCCAATGTCATTTTCGAATCATTTATGCAAACTTACAATGAACTGCAAACAGAGTTTCTTACCTCATTTCATATTTCTTCTTAATTCAACCGTTGCTTCTTTTCTAGAAGGCGTGCCCACACATGGATGAGGTTTATTGTCTTCAAAATCTTGCCTGTTCCTGCTGAGATTTCTTCCTATTACATGCTTCTCCTTTTGGCTGTCATAGTATGATTAATATTTTTTATTTCACTCACAGTTAATAAAAATTGAGATAAAAACTGAAATGCCACTTGTAGATATTTAACCTTGACAGATCTGTCCTGAGTTAGGCCTTCCACTTTCACTTACACAACTTTGTATCGGTGGGTGTTTACTGCTTCCCGTTCTCATTCTGTCATCCAAGTACTTCCAATTTGACATCAAGTTTTACCTTTCAAAAACTTTTGTGATAAATGATTGTACCTTATTATATGGCAGATGTGGAAATTCAGGGGACAATAAGATGCTGCACCTTGTCAACCATCAACTTAAGCATGGCTCTACTGGTATTGATCCATAATTCATAAGAGATCGATTAATTGAATTTTTAAGTATATGACCATTTTTGACAGTCTATCACCATATCAAACTGATTAAATATGGATGTTGGTAATCATAAATTCTGAAGTGAAAAATGTCACACTAAGCAATATCACATATGCTGCCATTTCTATATTATAAGGGGAACGCATGGGGCAAGACTTGTTGCACAGTATTTTAAATACATTTGAAGGAAAATTCTTGATCCATAATTCATTAGATGCTTCCTTCCACGGAGGCTTGCTACACATAGATGAGATTTACCTTGCTACACAGTCTCTCATTCCCACCATTTTGTACAAATCAATTCAGTTAAAAATCTTTCGAAAATTGGATTTATGAGTAATTTATTAAAATTTCTATGAAACACTGTAAAATGAGTTAGAATATATGTCAACAAAATTTGACAAGAACTTTAAGGAAAAAATAAAACAGAGAAAAAATTGGATTGTAATAATACGTAGCTCATAAAACTTGTAAGTTTGTAACTTCATAACTGAAAGTGAAAACCCAAGGGCCCCAAGGTAAAATTTTCCACTTCGGAAAGTGGAAACTTGCTGGAAGGTGTTGTATGAACTATGAAGTGATTGGAGGAAGGCCTGGTGCAGTGGGCCGGCATGTGCATTAAAGTCCTTTCATCTTTTTATTTTGACCAATGACCACAAACAATCATAGTGATTGCAAATACTCATCCGTTTTATCTCAATGTTTTTTTCCAATTTTTCTTTCGCAATTCATTTTATATTCATATATATTACTCTAAAAAAATTAATAAAACTTTAAGAAATAAAAAGATAAACCTTGTCCAATATTTTGATGACACATATATCCAGTTGAGAAAAATTAATAACATTTTCCTTAAAATGCCAACAGCAGCAATATCAGTTGTATCCTGGCATGCCAACTACTACTCTCCAAATGCAAAATTTCAATTCTTTTGAGTTAGCTTTTGATAAATCTTCTTTTGCTTCTGCCTTACAAAGCAAGTAGTAATGCATTATCGGGTCATGTCAATTTTCTAGGCATGTGTAAACAATGAGAACGAAGAGCAAGTAAGAAGAGATAGAGAGAATAACTTACCTATTTCTATGTTAGGTATAGGTGGTATCATATAGGAGTGAGAAAGTGAGAAAGAGAGAAAGAAAGAGATAGAGAAAGAGAGGAGAGAGATAGAGAGAGAAGGGGGAGAGGGGAAAGTAGGTAAGTCCTTCTCAGCTAACAAATTTCTTTTGTGGATTCCACGTTTCACATGGTAACATTTTTCTGTATGTAGACAACTTGCCAGCATTTTCCTGGACCACAACTTTTGAAAAGTGGAAGCACGAGTGGAGTGTGAAGTGATAGAAATATATCACTTCAATATAGTGAATTGTTGACCGGTCAATGACTTTTCTGATTTTTTAAGATTTCCAAAAAATCCTTTTCAATTTTTTAAAAAATTACTGTTCTAACATCAATTGTTTCAAAGAAAAAATATTGTAAGAGCCAATTCTTTTGTTTCATGTCTTAGGCAACTTGTATTCTATGAAAAATAAAAAGGCTTAGGCAATTTGTAACTTTGTAAGTAGCTTAATTTTGTTTCTTTTTAGTATTAATTTATAGGTACATAGGTAACCATCTCTCTCTCTCATATCTTAAATTTCTTTGTACTTAAACATGTGGTATGTCTCACTAGACTAACATACAATTAGAAAGGCTCATACCTCTAGATTTGTGCCTTTGGAACTTTATTTAAGTGGTGAGGGTAAAATAGATAATGAGTTAGAATTAGAATATATTTACAATTTAATTTTCTCTAATATAATTTAAAAAATAACGAATTATACCACAATAATTGATCAAGTTCTCTTTTATCTCTTCCCAGTTAAATGGCCTGTTAAAATATTGTGTGGACATAATTAATACAACTCTGATGTGGAGAGACTTATAATTGATTTTGAAAATTAATTTGACATGTGCAAGAAATGAAAGGGTTGACTATGACAGGCCGTATTTAATTCTTAAGATGGATGTCAGAAATAGGTCAAATAATATATCAAATCAAATAATAGGTCAAATAATTTATAGACTTCGCTGGGTCATTTTGTTGTTTAGGTCAAATAAAGTCGTTATTTTATTATTTTATGTTCAACTTTCTTATTTTTATAATTAGGATTCCTTTTCTGAAAGACTATAAATACTCTCTTTTCAGAGTTAATCATTATTATTATTCAGTTTATCAATATTAAAAATGAGGATTTTTTCTCAAGTTCTCTAGTGGATTCTAAAATTCTTTATTTTCAGAATTTCGCTTGAATCCCTTAAATTTTCGCTGTGTCAAACTCTTACCCTGATTGTCAAGTCAACACATCACAATTCACAATCGGACATTGGTACCAAAGCTTTGTTTGCCTCCCCACTCAAAATGTTGCAATAGCTCCTGCAATATGTGAGTTTGGATCTGCAGATAATTTTTTGTAGATGTATATGGTCAGTTGGTCATGCATGTAGGTATATTGGTGTCGGCAAGATGAAAGCTTGGGTGTTTTTATTGGGTTCTCTTCATCTGTCAAATCTGTGGAGGATAGGATCAATTTTGTTGTCTTGTCGTTTCTTTGTGTTGTGTGGCTCAGGCTTGTTTCATTATTTTTCCATTGTAAGTGCTGTTTGTCGTTTTAAAGTGAAGAATCTCTTGGATTTTGCCAAAGACTAAAAAAAGAAATGAAATGGGGTCACAGGTTACACTGTAGCCTACTGTGGGCATTTGTCAGACACAGTTCATTAATAGCTAAAAAATTAGATTTGAAGCTACCCTTTTTTTTACAAGCTAAGGGAAGATCAAAGGAGAAGGGATATTTGAAATTTGATATTAAGTGTAGGGTAACTACTCTCAAGCAAAAGAGCTACAAACCTCCGAAATTACTCATTTTACCTATTTAATTTAACTGAAAATAACGAAAATTTAAATAAACCAGGAGATTTTTATTTGCAAATAATAAAAATCAATATATTTGTATAAAAAACTTCTTATATGTTCTGTTTTACATTTTATTAATAAAATCAGCCAGAATCATTGTTAAAATTAAATGATCTATGTTAGCTGAAAAAGAAAATGTGATAGAATAAAAGAATACAATTAAATGGCACGACCCCACGAAGAATAAAGTGGAATAAAAGAATAAAATTAAATGGCACCACCCTACGAATCTTTTGTGGATTCCACGTTTCACATGGTAACAAAATTTCTTTTGTTCTTTCTTTCTACCTAATACCTATTAATTTACTCATCATTATTGCAAGTGGGTACTGGGTACAGTGGATAGGTTAAGTTGACTTGACACCCACACCCATTAGTCATCACTTCTACAACACCACACCCTCTCGATCTCTTCATATTCTGATTTGCCTCTTTGAGTTTAACGTCCATTTGCTGCCGCTCTATTTGATTTGCCTTTCACTTTGGTTGGTGATCAAGAAACATATACCCATCTGCTGCTGAGACCCAACAATATATAAGCTGGTACTTCTGATTTCTTTCCTGTCCTCTGGTTTTTTTTTTTTTTTATTATATTTATTTATATGGTTATCCTTGCATATATAAAGAAAGTATTGATTAAATATATTCTGCGCACATCCAGTTCCTAAATCTATTTTGATATATTGATTAACAAATTTTGAAATATATAGTAAATTTACTAGCGTCTGATTGTCTTAAAAAACAAACTAACAAAATCTCTCTCGAAATAAAATGATATATGATTCTATAT